>PVIH01006765.1:0-71298 GCA_004025045.1 Sigmodon hispidus | reverse complement strand
AGACAGAAGTGAAGATGTTAGCAAAATGCTCCAAGGAGTAAAATAATATTCAGACGCTGAAAAGCAAAACCACCAGCAATACTTGTGCTTGTACATTTCTTTCCTGCAGAGACATGTGTACAGATACACGGGACTTTGAAAAATAAAACTGTATAATTTCAAAGCAACAGATTCTGGGCCAGAAGCAAGCACTGGTGATGTTCCATAATGCAGCTAAGAAAATGCTGGAACAGTGAGTATTTGAGTGTTTTGATGTTGTTTTTTTATCTTGTTCAAGTTTGTTTTAAAATTGACCATTTGGTTGACAGAGGAATGTTGACAAAATTACTTCTGTATTCAGAACAGTAGGAATTTATAGGATATGTACAGATTAAATAGCAATTTGTATCCCTTTGCATGTTAAATTTTTAACTTGTTATTACAACTATTATTCAGAAGGTCTAATAGATTAAGAGGCAAGGAACAAAAAGGTTCCAATTCTGAATGTGTCTTTTAATGTGTTAAATATATCCTCCTGGGATTCTAGTCTTTTCCATTCCACAGCCAACCATAATAACAAACATAAAACTTTGCAGTTGTCTAAAGAACTATTAGATTTAAAGAATCAATTATGCAAATTTAAGTATAGAGGACTGATTTATGATTTAGATCTGATGTATGAAGATCAGGAACAGAAGGGTGTTCCAGGTCCAGAAGAACAGAGAGTTGGGGAGAGAGGTACCCATCTACCTTTCTGCGTTATCTGAACTATATTCATAGCTGGCTATAAGATTCTTTTTACTCAGTTCACTGATGTGAATCACAGTCTCTCCTGGAAACACTCTCACAGATACACCACATACAGTGATTTAATAGCTATCTAGATGCTCCATTGTTCAGCTGATGTGACATCTAAGATTAGCCATTTCATCTGTCTCACCTTATCTTGATATAAGCATGCAACAAAATTGTCTTCTGTTTTTGGAAATACTGTTCTAAATTTTATTTGTGCAATGTTCTGTCTGATCTTTAAGAATTAGGTGTTTTGACAATTGTAACGTGTTTAGTTACATGTCCACATCAGAAGAAGTCAGGAAGTTACTAGATGAGTGGATGGCAATTTTTAAGGCTTTTCCATAAATTGTAGCAGGCTATTCAGGCTATTTATCACCTATTATCACATGCCTAATACAACCTATCTACTGGCCAGCAGAACCAATGACTCTGTGCAGTAAACACTGCCTTCTTCTTGAGGTTTTGATGGTATGCCTTATCCTTTAACAGCTGGGGTATCTCTGCAGTCCAAGACTGCCCTCTTTTGAGGGCATTATAATAGACTTTACAAATAAATACTACTTATAATGTAAAATATAAGTTAAACATCATGCAAAAATTTCTATGACTCTTACTCAATATTAGAGGTTTAATCCTAGAATTAAAATCTTTTACAGTGAAGTAGAGCCAAGCAAAATTCACCTATAGACATCACCAGAGTGCAACAGTATATTTTGTTGGCAAGTTAATCAGCCACTGAAAAATCTAAGATGTGTGGTGATATATATTTAATAAAATCAGTCTGAAATATCAGAGAACAGATGCACCCACAGTCAAGCCAGGAGGGTCAAAGAGTGACAATCACACCTAATTCTCCCCGGAAGGAAAAGAACAGGTATGGTGGCCTGCACCTTTAATCCTATAACTCCAGAGAGAGACAAAGAGAGAGAGAGAGGAGGGAGGGAGGGAGGGAGGGAGGGAGAGAGAGAGAGAGAGAGAGAGAGAGAGAGAGAGAGAGAGAGAGAGATCTTTCTGTGTTTCTGTGCATTCAAGGCCTACCTACCAAATAGTAGTAGCTCAGATACCTGTAATCTTAATTCTAGAATATGATGCAGAGTTGAACCTGGAAGTAAAACAATTGAGTGAAGAATGTATTTTAAGGCATGCATAGGCAGACAAGAGAATTATTTTGTAGAAACGAGAAGGAGCAAGACTGTGGAAGATGGAAGATAGCTTTTACCTTGAGACATTGGCTGGGCGAGATTTGACTGTGGTCTGTTTTCTCTCTCTGATGTTCCAGCTTTTCCTCAATATCTGGCTATGAGTTTTCATTTAATAACAACTAGAATTGGTGGTACAAAGATGTTTCAAGAATCTTGAACAAAACACAACCAAAGGGAATACTTTTGATGTATTTGAAAGCTTATGGAAGGAAATAGAAAGGCTTATAATTTAACAAATTAGTGAATCTCTGCAAGTCAATCAATAGAAAAAAATGGGATCTCAGGATTCAATTCAAACATCTGACATATAGTGTGTTGTCCTGCAAAGTTTATTTTATGTGTCTTCCTATTGACATTTTCACACACATTTGAAAGAAGTCCTGATATTTCCCCATTTAACAAAGGAGAACATGAAATATTGAGAATTTTATATATTGTTTAAGATGAAACAGTAAAGGAGCAGGAAACCCAGATAACCCAAATTACAACTTTTTTTGAAAGAGATTTATTTTGACTGATGATGCCATTTTATATGACATTAAAGATTTGGCAGAAGCCTCAGTACATGGTGGTGGGAGTGTGTCCAAGTATGACCCTGTTGGCCCATGGCCAGCTCACATTGCAAAATGCACTTAGTCCCACCCACCTCAGAAATCCCAAGAGGCTTATCTCTGTTCAAAAGTCCAAAGTACTTTAAGATGCAAAGGAAAACTCTTCATATGAGTCCCTATAATACAAATATTACAACATACAAAGGTAAACATCCCCATTTTAAAAAGTAAATCTTGGAGAAGAGAAAGGAAAGACTGGACAATGCAAGCCTAAATCCAAGCAGGGTAAACAAAAGCTGCATCTCAGTGTCCAGTATCTGGAATACACAGTGGCATGATCTGGGCTTTAGCAAGCTTCCTACAGTCAGGCTGCCTGTGAAACACTCATGGGCTTTCTTATGGGCTGGCTCCAATCAGTGATAACTGCTTCTTTGAGCAGATGTCCCGTCATCGACAACATCACAGATTCTCCGTTAAAACTTAGGTTTCACCTTCACAACTTCACACGGCAGCCTCTCTGAGTCTTTCTTCAAGGAATCAGACCACCCTAATGCACATCACCCGCACAGGCTGATTTTGGCACCTGTCTGTGACCATATGACGCTTACGTTCTCCTTTCCTGCAAAACCAGATCATGGATGGTGACAAGTCCTGCCGCCATCTTGAAATGTAAATGACCCCCCCCCAGGCTATGGCTGTAGCATTCTCTACGCTCCTGCCCAGCTGAAACAAAGACTGCTCCTCTAGGCATCCCTGCTTGAACTTGTGAAGTGAAAGGCCTCTCCAGAGGGTTTTTCATTTGCACACTCTGTAGCCTTTCATAGGTATAGTCTTGCTCCTATAATAGCACCAGTGTACAGTACATGGTTCCTCTTCAACAACTGCCACTTTGCACCCACCTTGTCTCTGAAGGCACTCTCAAATCTTCACGATTTTTTTCTTTTTCTTTTTTAAAAAAGATTTATCTATTTATCATGTATACAATATACAGAAGAGGGCACCAGAGCCCACCATGTGGTTGCTGGGAGTTGAACCCAGGACCTGCGGAAGAATAGTCAGCGCTCCCAACCTCTGAGCCATCTCTCCAGGCCCTGGTTTTTTTTTTTTTTTCTTCACATATTACTACTCTGCTTCCTTTCCTCATTCACCCAACAACCCTGGCTAAAAGCAGAAAACAGTCACCATGCCCAAGCCTGAATGTCTTGAAATTTCCTCCATGAAATAAAATGTCCTGAAATTCCCTCCGTGAAACAAATTATTACTTTTGACTTTTGAACTTTATACAAATGTCCTATATCTAGTTTTATTTCCCAATGGGTTCCCTTTCTCTGAACCTTAAGGTCCCACATTAAGTTTCATTTACAGCACTCCAGGACTTCTTAAGCCTACAGCCCTGAACTTTTCCACATACCTCTCACAAGCCAGTTCTGAAAGCCTGAGGACCACATGGTGGTTGTTAGAACAAAACCCTGCTTGTGGTTCCATTTTATCACTTCTCTCGTCACAATGACTAACCTGAGAGAAGCCACTCAAGGACATAGGTATTTATTTGGGCTTCCATATTCAGGGGCTATGGTTCACATGGTGACGCGTGCCCAGCAGGGGGTGCACTCCATGTTGGCAGGAGTGCCTGAGAAAGGGTGTGATGAGCAAAATGGATTGCAATACGGGTATGGAGCTGTCGTTTCCATACACATATGGAGAACGTTAAAAAAAAAAAAAAGTTTTTGAAGTACCAGCAACAACAAAAATAAAAGAAAGAAAAAAAACCTTTCTGTAAAAGGTTTTTCTTTCCTTACGTTTCTTAAAAACGTAAGGAAAGAAAAGTACAATATCTACCAATGCTCTATCCCAGATTTTAGGCAACTAAAGGAAAACCACATATCAGAAGCAGAGCACTTTTTCAGAAAGGCCCTAATGCGTGTGTCTTTTCTTTTCTTTCCAGATCCTCTTCCATTCAGCCAAGGTCCTCAGAATTTCAGATGTACAAGGCCGTTGCCTGGGATCCTTAGAGAGTAACTTTCTTAGAAGATTTTTTTCGTTGCTGTCAAATGTATCCTCAGGGAAGATACCAATTTTTAACTTTTCAAAAACCTTTGATTTTTCAGAACCAGTGGGGCATGTTTGAAAAAGTTCAGCTAAATTAAGTCCTAAAGCAAAGATGTCCACTTCTTTTCCATATTGCTGTGAAGATAACTGCTCTGGATTCATGTATAGATAAGTTCCTGTAACCCTTGTTCAATTTCCATCATTTTCCAGGGCTGTTGCAAGGCCAAAGTCTCCAATCTTTATGTCTTTTTCATCCACTAAAAATATATTACCTGACTTAAGATCTCTATCAATTAAACCATTCGAATGTATATAATCCACCCCTGGAGTTATTTGTTCAAATAATTCCAAACACATATCTTTGTCCTTTTTATTCTCTTTTTGTATCCATTGTTCCAGATATCCTTTATCACAGAATTCCATTTTACACAAAGGTTTTAAAAAGGCATTGGGCCTTTGGTCCATTTGTATTGTTATCAATGATGTACTCGGGGTCATAGTTGTCTCCCAGCCAACAGGCATGGTATTTAACAATATTAACACGATTAAGCACCACCAAGGCTTTTACTTCACGCTCGACCTTCTTTGTGTTATATCTAACACGTTTAATAGCATAAGTCCTTCCGTCAATCTTGTGTTTCACTTTGAAAACTTGGCCAAATCCACCTGAGTCAATATTTTCTGTCTTCAAAATCTGTGTTAAATCTGTCATCCATGGTTTCTTTACTTCCTAGTACTTTGTTAGCTTGAGGTTTTACTTCTAATTTTCTTTCATTTTTACTGAGACCATTCATAAAAGAAGATCTGAAAGAAATGCTGTGCCAGTTGTTTGATGCACTCTCTGAAAAATCACTCTCAGATGCTGATGGAGAGGCACGTTGAGCTTTTCTGTTGCAGCCTCTGATACGCCTCTTTAGCAGCCAAGTGCTTTGTCTCCTGCTTGGTATCGCCTGAACCGAAACCATATATTATCTCCCCAATTTTGCATTTACAATTAAATCTTGTTTTCATTATCAAGTATATCAACAGCTAATCGGGCAGCAACATTTTTTTTTTTTTTTTTGCTTCCTGCTTTGATTTACCTTCAACTTCTGGAAATTCTTTCTCATCTATTATAACTTGAAATGTAAACCTCCTGTCATGTGGAGGTCCCGTAGCACTGAGTTCTTTATATATAATTGTTACTTTGTGTATCTGGCCGTATGTGTTAAGTTTGCCCAAGAAGAAACGTCGTGTGTCTTTGGCCATTTTCCTTTCCAGTAACTGCCTTCCGGAATCTGGACAGTGGCCCGTGCCCTGGTTTAGGAACCCAGTAACTTCGGTTACTAGCTCTGAGATCGCATAGCCTGCCGCTCACTCTTGCTGCTCAGATCGGTGGAAGCCAAGGCCAAGGTGGGTCCATTCTCTCCAGATTACAATTTAAGTACTTAAATTTCAGAGATATTGTTCTTACAGACATGCCCCCTGATGTTATAAATATTATGATGCAGTTACTCAAAACCTACGTGCTCCTTGAACCAGGCATTCTTCATATGACCACACTGTTGTAGTAAGTTTTTTTCTGCCCTTTTTGGGTCTGGGAGGTTTGTGCCCGCAGTTTGTAACCTGGCGCGAGGGGCGGTTTGGAACCTGGTCTGCACCCCCGCAGCTTTTGTCCCCCAAAGAAAATGAATTATATGTTTATACTAACTTTATATTGTTGGCCGATGAATATAATAACACAAAATTCAAACATATAACATATAAAAAAACCCTTTCATTTAAAAACGCTCCAACACACTACAACCTAACCCCTTCACCTTTTCTTAAAACCTTCTCTATTTTATAAACAATTCTCATAAAATAAACATCATTTAAAACATATCCTACAACAAGTCAATACCATAATACCACACAAATGAGTTCTACATTTCATGGTTTATATGGAAGAATTAATTTTACTTTTCTTTCCTCTTGGTTTTAATATTTTAAGTTTTAACAGTTACATTAATAGTAAATTTATTATATATTTTATTTATTAGCCAAGCTTTCAATAGCTTAGTACTATTGAAATGACATAGTCAACAAAATGATTATATTTTTATGTACATATACAAATTTCAAACCAGTTTTGCACAGCCTATAAAATCTAGTCTTCACTTTATTTTTAAAATCATTATGACATTGTGATGAATACTTTTGTGTCAACTTGACACAAGTTAAAAATCATGTGAGAGCATAAAACCACAATTTAGAAAATGCCTTCACATGTGGGGGAGAGATGCCCCCCACCTACTCATCAATGCCTGAAACAGGTGGGAGAGCTAGCCCTGAGGTCATAACAGATCAAGAGCTGTCCCTGCCATAATGAGCTACAGACCTAGGTAAAGTGGAACGTACACCTCTCCTTGGCAACATAGTAGAGCTGGCCTTCAAAGTGTACGTGTGAATGAACCAATGCTGAGGATGTGAAAGCCAGAGAACTGGCTGTGCCCCTTGCTCAATCCTGCTGCAAGGGGTGAACTAGCCAGAGGACAATGATGGAAAGCTCACCCTGGTGGCAAGGACAGGCCACAGCTAGTGGGCTGATCAACCCTGCAACTACTCAGACCCAGAACCAGGGTTATGAGTTTGCCAACCCCAATATCCATTCCATTGGTAATCTGTTAGAGCATGGATGTAGGGGTATAAATTCAGTGAACACAGGGTTGGAGAATCTCACTGACACATGGGAGCAACAAAATGTCCAATAAGAATAAAGTCAGGGCCTAGCATCGATGGTGCAACAGAAACAAGAGGCCTTGAACCAGACCAGTGATTCTTTTGTTTCATGTTAAAATATGTTGATACAAGGTTTTATTGTATAAAAGTCTATGTGACACTGCAGCTTCCATGATAAAATTTTCTCCATTTTTCCCTTCTGTATTTTTTTCTCTTAAATCTTATTTTGTGGGTAAAGAGAAATGAATAGGATTGAGAAGCATGATGCAAAAGACATAAAGAATATATAGAAAGTTTTTTTTTTTTTTTAAAAAAAAAGACTGTAAGCTTTCTTGGGTTTATCACAACTTAAAGATTGTCTGCGAAAAGAGAAAGAGAGAGAGAGAGAGAGAGAGAGAGAGAGAGAGAGAGAGAGAGAAGAAAGAAAAAATTACTGCCATAAAATGTTCTTGGCAAAACTATAAGGCTTTTTCATAGTTAGTAATCCATCAGGGAGGACCCAGCCCTTTGGGTTGTGCCATTCCTGGGCTGATGGTTCTGGATTCTAAAAGAAAGAAGGCTAAACACGCCATAAAAATCAATCTACTCAGCATATCTCCATGGCTTCTGCATCAGTTCCTTCTTCCAGGTTCCGGCCCTATTTGGTTCCTGTCCTGACTTCTTTCAATGATGAATAGTGATGTGGAAATGCAAGCTAAATAAGCTTTTTCCTGCCCAAGGTCAATAATAGAAATCATAACTAGGACAAAACATATTTCCTCTACTTGACATCACTTTATTTTCATACATTGTGAGTAGCTTACTTTGTTCAGTGATATTTTAATAGCACAGGATAAATCTAACCAAAGTATTTCTTCTAAATTATTTAAACCAGAAGATCCACAAGTCTGTTTATATGGCAGTACCAGGCTCTTTTAATTACTGAACCCCTATAGTATAATTTGAAGTTGGGGATGGTGATACCTCCTGAGGCATTATCCAGGAACATGGGAGATCTTTCCATTTTCTGATATCCTCTTCAATTTCTTTCTTCACTGATTTAAAATTTTTGTCAAACAGATCTGTTACTTCTTTGGTTATAGTTACACCAAGGTATTTAATGCTATTTTCAGCTATTATAAAGTATGATGTTCCCCTTATTTCTTGTTCAAAAACCTATGAACACTTCATTTTTGACAAGAGCCCAAAATATACAAAGGACAAAAGATAGTATCTTTAACAAATGGTGTTGGCATAGCTGGACGGTAGTTTGTAGAAAAATGCAAATAGATCCAACCCTGTCACCCTGCACAAAACTCAAATCCAAGTGGATCAAAGACCTCAACATAAACCCAGCCACACTGAACTTGATAGCAAAGAAAGTGTGAAATACCCTCCAAAGAATTGGAACAGGCGACCACTTCCTAAATATAACACTAGTGGCACAGACACTAAGAATAATAATCAATACATGGTACCTCATGAAACTGAGATGCTTCTAAAAAGCCAAGGACACTGTCAATAGGACAAAATGACAGCCTACAGAATGGGAAAAGATTTTCACCAACCCTACAACTGATAGAGGACTGATTTCTAAAATATATGATGAACCCAAGAAAGTAGAGCCCAAAACCTTGAACATCCCAATCAAAAAATGGAGTTCAGAAATAAAAACGGAATTCTCAGCAGAAGAATTACGAATGACTATAAGGTACTTGAAAAAGTGCTCAACTTCTTTAGCCATCAGAGAAATGGAAACCAAAACAACTTTGAGATACCACTTGACACCTGTCAGATTGACTAAGATAAAAGATACAGAGGAGAGCCTATGCTGGAGAGGATGCAGAGCAAGAGGAACACTCCTCCATTGTTGGTGGGTGTATAAGCTTGTTCAGCCACTCTGGAATGCAGTATGGCAATTTCTTATAAAACTGGGGATCAATCTCCCCAAAGATTCAGCAATACCACTTCTGGGTGTATATACCCTAAAAAAGCACAATCACACTCTAAAGACATTAGCTCAACTGTGTTCATAGCAGCATTATTTGTAATAGCAAGAACCTGGAAACAACCTAGATATCCCTCAACTGAAGAATGGATTAACAAACTGTGGTACATCTACACAATGGAGAACCTCTAAGCAGTAAGAAAAAATGATATCCTAAAATTTGCAGGCAAATGGATGAATTTGGAGAATATCATCCTTAGCAAGGTCTTACAAACCTAGAAAGAAACTGAACTCCGAAAATGTGACTTCTTTTTTTCTTTTCTTTTTTTCTTTTGTTATTATGAACAAAGAAGTCACACTTTCTATCCTTGTATATCCTTATTCAAGGTCCCTTCCCTCTCCCACCACATCAGGTCATTGTCTCTTCTCCACAACTCCCCATTCCCTCCCTGAGCAGGCAGTAGGCAGTCCCAAGGTCCCACTGTCCCAATATTGCTTAGTTCAGCCTCCACTCCTGGTAGATTCAGTTTTATTCCCCCAACCTCAAGACTGACTCAGATGTTCCTCTAGGGGGAGTAGGATCCAGGGTGTCAGTTCAAGGTGTTTCTGAACCCAAGATGTTCAGTGGTTGTGGTTTGCAGCTTGGGAATGTTTTGCTTTATTCTTGTTTGTTTGTTTGTTTAGAGTCCACTAATGAGTAAGCACATCCCCTGCTTATCTTTCTGGGTTTGTGATACCTCACTCAAGAGGATATTCTCCACATCCATCCATTTGCCTACAAATTTTAGGATATCATTTTTTCTTACTGCTGAATGGTACTCCATTGTGTAGATGTGCTACAGTTTGTTAATCCATTCTTCAGTTGAGGGACATCTAGGTTGTTTCCAGGTTCTTGCTATTACAAATAAAGCTGCTATGAACATAGTTGAGCTAATGTCTTTGAAGTGTGACTGTGCATTTTTAGGGTATACACCCAGAAGTGGTATTGCTGGGTCCTTGGGGAGAATGATTCTTAATTTTCTGAGAAACTGCCATACTGCATTCCAAAGTGGCTGAACAAGCTTACACTCCCACCAACAATGGAGGAGTGTTCCCATTGTTCTGTATCCTCTCCAGCATAGGCTGTCTTCTGTGTCTTTTATCTTAGCCAATCTGACAGGTGTCAAGTGGTATCTCAAAGTTGTTTAGATTTGCATTTCTCTGATGGCTAAAGATCATGAGCACTTTTTCAAGTGCCTTTCGGCCATTCGTAATTCTTCTGAGAATTCCCTTTTGAGATCTGAACCTCATTTTTTGATTGGGTCTTTATTCTTAAAAAAAAAAAAAATCTGACTCCTCTCTGTTGACCTCTCCATTTACCAGTTTTTTTCATATTCGTTTAAATTATATGTGTTCTGAAAAAATTTTTAATAGATTTTGAGTGTTGACGTTATCTTAAGACAGAACAATGTCTTTTTGAAATTCTTTACCAGCAAAAAAACTTACTGTGTTCATTTTCATTAAATTAAAATTTAATAAATGTTTATAGGGAGGAAATAAAAATTACTTTACAGCTCTGTTTTGTGTTACAACATATTCATTTTTAAATACATACATGCCCGACAATTCTTTTTAGTGTTTAAATTTGAAAACATTCTTAATAGTTGAGAAATTTATGCTAAGTATGATCACTGTAGTCTGAGTGCTCTGATCCTCCAAAACTATTGTCATAAAATATAATCTTCTAAGATGAAAAGGTAACTCAGTAGTAGGGGGTTGTCTACCAATCACAATAAATGACCAAGTAATAAATGAATAATAGAAATACAAACTCCAATCTATTGATAATAAGCTGAAAAACACCCAGGATAGTAGGGTGCCATAAAGATAAACCCTCATGTCAATGTACGATCTCATTTCATCTTGTAACAAGAAAAATAGAAGTCATCATCTGAACAATGAGGCATCTATTAGAGGTTTCAGTCTACAGAGCTGAACTGGGAGATCCACTTGTTACTCAGTCTGCTATTTCACAGTAACACCTTGGGATGGGGAAGGCAGTGGAGAATCATCCCATCCCATCATTTCCTCGTTCTATTAGTTTCTAGTAACATATAATAAAATGTTATACATTAAATGCCAAGAAACACCCCAGAAAGCTTCTAGAATTTAACAAAAATACAGAAAATAAGACTAATAGTTAAATGAAGTCCCCAGTGGCTTAAGATGTCAAAGCATCTATGTGTTTTCTCAGCCTTACAGTGAAGAAAGCTTTGGGGATCCTACAGAATTATTCTGACACAAAATTATTAACTTGCTAAAATAAATTCAAGAAAACAAGGTAATATTCTGTTATCAATGTAATTCACACTCCATGTTGGAGTTACATGCACCCATCCGATATCTAGATGAAAGAATCTACTGTGTCCTATTGCAAAAATATTCACTTGCAATACATCATAGAAAGGATTAATATTTATTGAGTGGCATATTATACTCATGATACAATTTGAACCTTAGGACTATTTTTTTCAGAGAAGAATGGTCTCATGCTGAGCTGCTGAACTGCTCTCAAGAATGCAGGGAAAAAACAGGGCCCAGAAGTTGGTGTCTCCTGGCTCCCCATCAATTCTGGCTATGTTCCATATGGGTCCTGATTCTCAGGAGTTATTAAAGCTCCCTAAATAATGCCCGAGTCTCACTACAGTGCCCCAAGAGTACATTGTTTTTATATAGTTTAATAGTTTACAAACTTAGGGTAGGCTCAAAGTTTCTCTAAGAAGCAAATGGATATATTCTATATATAATTGCTTATGAAACCAGTATTATACAAACTCATGCAACTATGTTTTCTAATAAGCCTCATGAATCAGTTGTCTCCATGTAAGCATATATATATATGCACAATATATACACTTATAATAGATTATATATAATATTTAATATATATATACATATATATGTGTGTGTGTGTGTGTGTGTGTGTGCATTTATCCCTAGGGCCATCTTCCACTAGGTCAAGAAAGCTTTTTGAATGCAACCTCTACATGTGACTAACATGTTTAATGTAACGGGTTGGATTGTGACTCTCTTCTGTCTCTCTCACACACTGGTTCAAAACATTTCTTAGTTTTTCCTTTGTCCCCTCTTAAATGTGCCAATTAGATTGAATACATTTTTTCCAGCTATTATCTAGGATATCGAAAGTTTACCTAGAGTGATCATTCTTTAAGTAACTTACATTTATTAGGTTGTCATATTGATTATCATTTTTCAAACTAGAAAATCAATAAACTTATAACTATGCTGATATATGATGTGATGCACAGAAGCTTAAGGAAATTTTTCCAGAAACAGCTTTTAAAAATGAAGAGGTTATTTATAAAAATTTAATGGTTTTGAAATAAATATTCAATAGGCATGCTTAGACTTTTCTATTGCGGTTCCAGTTACACAATTTTGAAATAATACAGAGAAAACATTCACCTAAATTTATTCAACCTAGAATTTAAAATTTTAAGATTAGTAAAAACTTGATTCACTCATAAATCTCAAGTGAAAATATTATATTACTGATCCTGACCTGCCATTTGGAATCACAGTTATCTAGCATATTACTTGAATATACTGTTGAGTTCAGAGAGAGTTGAGCAGTACTCTTTATTTTATTTTTTGTCTTTTGTTCTATGTCATATTTTCTGTTGAATTTTTAAAATTGATTTTGTTTTCTTCAATGTGCATGAGTGTGCACTAATAGGTCTCTTTATTTTTCTTCCTGCATTTAGGTCAGTAAGATTTTTTTAGTAGTGCAAATAATAAATGAGGAAATTGTATTTAACTGTGATATTTATTATTTTGATTGCCTAGTTAAGATTGTCAGCATGTTTTTAACTCAGGAAACTCTGTCCAAAGAAAATGAAGACTTCAAAGGGAATAATAGACATGGGATTCAATTACCTGTCGATTTAGAGGCATCGATATTCCTCTCTCACCTCTTTCAGTGTAGTGTGCTCTCAGGATTCTTGTTTGTTTCTACCTTGTGTCTTTATTGTCCTAATTTTTAGCGTAATTGTAAGGTAACATATTTTAAGAAACATAACTCTGTGAGTAGCAAAGATTCTGCAGGATTATATCCCACTCTTGTCTGTGTACTGCCTCCCACTCAGCCTGTACAGGGAGATGCTTCCTTGGCTTCAATGAGGGGACATTAGCCAAGAGTAAATTGTTTGACATTGGACCCACTACCCAGTGCTATTGGAGACAAGGTTAACTTGTCTCTGAAAAATCTAAGCATTAGTTCTTTGAGCATTATTTGACATCGAGAATAAACTATTCAACATATTATAAAGCAATTAGAAACAAATAGGATTTAAAATAAGGACATAATTTGTTTTTTCTCTCCATGGGGACAACCATTGCATTCCTGTGATCTGAGCCTGCTCAGAAGATATTGTGACTTGTGTCTTTTGTCACTGAGTTACACAAAAAGACTGTTCACCATGATGCAAAAAACTATCATAATGATTCATTCTTGGGTGTCCTTGACTCTCATTGTTCAGGATATGACATTTTGGTGTGTTCCTGGTTAAACTATTAGTACTATATTTCATTTATAGAAACCATGTATTTCACACTATTTAGGAATAATCTTCTAGCTCCTATATTTAGAACACAATGGCTATTTATTGAGTATTTATATTTTGTTGTTTAAAAATTAAGACTCTACCTAACTCATGTAACAATTAAGCATGGACTTTTCATTAAAATATCAGCTCCCTGTGTGGACAGTCAGAGGTTTTGTTGGTATTCATGGTATCTCAGCTGCTAAATGGAGGATGTAAGACTTCACAGAATTGTCTTTGCATGATCTCATCAGAGCTAATTAATTTATATTGCACAAAGGTACTAAATCACATGGCAGAGCATAGATAAGAAATATAGGTAAATATGAAATGTAAGCATTAGCTAGTAACAAGTCTGAGTTATTGGTGAAACATTTATAATTAATAGTAAGTCTCTGAATAGTTAATTGGGAACTGGCTCTTGGGATAGAAAAGTCCAACTACATATAGTGTTCTAACTTGGGGGTACCAACATTCACATAAGGCCTGAGAAAGATTAAAAAAACAGTTCTATCTAAACACACAAAAATGGAGTCAAACATCACTTGCTAGTCTCATGTCTTTTGTGCTGGCTACAGTACAGAGACCTATCTGCCAACAGCTGCCTGCAGGATAGAGCCAGCTCCTAACCAGCATATGTAGAACAATTAACTAAGATGAGCAATGCTGGTAGTTGACATAAGAGTTTAAAATGTATCTCATGTAATCAAAAAGCAATATGGATACTCAGTAATAGGAAAGAAAAACCACTAAATGGGTTACTATGTGTTTAAAAATATACATAAGCTTGGAAGACAAAATAAAAAGAATAAATATATACAATCATAGATTTAAAAATAGATTAAATATAGTAAAAATTTTTAAAGGGGTAAAGTAAAATTTAAAAAAGCAATGTCATGAAAAATGGGATATACATAGTTGGATTATATATATTATTGTGCTGTCTTTTGATTTTTGATAAAAGAGCTGATAAGAGACATTTGATTATAAAAGCTGCTAAATTAAACCAACCCAAATATTTTAAAAATATTAACTTTAAAATAAAAGTAGATAAGTGTACTGCTTTGGAGGAGAGGTTATACTTTTACTTCTACAGGAAATGAATGGCTGTAGACTTATTCCATGTTTATATGAATCAGATTTTTTAATTTTTAATTGTTATTATTACTATTATTCTTATTATTAACAAAGAAGTCACACTTCCTATCCTTGTATATCCTTATTCAAGGTCCCTCTCCCCTCCCGCCACATCAGGTCATTCTTTCTTCTCCACAACTTCCCATCCCCTTCCTGGGCAGGCAGCAGACAGTCCCATGGTCTTTCTGACCCAATATTGCTTAGTTCAGTCTCTGCTCCTGGCAGATCCAGTTTTCTCCCTCCTCCCTCAAGAGTGAGTCAGGTGTTCTTCTAAGGGGAGTGGGATACAAGGAATCAGTTCAGGGTGTTTCTGAATCTATTAGATTTGATTGTGGAAGGAAGACCCATGAAAATATTTACTACAGATGTAATTAAATAAACTTAGAATAACTACAAAAACAATTATGTATATTTTATTTGCATAAACATAAAATCATCATTGACTCAATTGTGTATAACATGTTGTCTATACTTATATTAATAAAGATATGTATGCCCCCTTTACAAATTTATTTATTTTCCAAACAAGGAAAGCAGACATCAATGAAAATTTGTGGCCCATCACAAACTGCTTGTATTACTGTCTCCACAGAACTATGCATTCAGAACAGCTTCAAGGTTGCTGGCAGAGATGGTCTAGCCTTACAAACTATTCTAGTTGAGACTTAACCATTATCCTGATTTTCTCAAGTTTCTCCCAAAGATATAAGCAACCCCATACAACAGTAAGTAGTATAGAGAAATGTTCTATATTCCCAAGAGATATGATATGGGTAAATTTTGGTAATTCAATGAAATATGAATGTTTGTCATTGTTGAGAGTGGATAGTTACAAGTTGTTATTGGTCATAGACAACAAAAACTAACAATGATAAATTCAAAGACACTTTCCTAAAAAAGGAGAGGGAAATACAATATGGAAATGATAGGGATATAAGAGAATATTAAATTTTATTTAATCTAAATAGCAACTATAAATCTCAAAGTATTCTACATTGATATGAATTTTGGTTTATTGGTACAAATTTAAAATCAATTTTTTTCTGCTGTGTATGTTTCTACTCATGTTTGGGGCATTGAGTTTTTGAGCTCATTAAAAAAAATGTAAAGTATAAATAAGAAAAACACAAAAATAGTCAAATTTTTTATAATAGTTAAACTTGTGATAATGTTTTAAAGCTCATACACAGATATATTTAGATAGGTAAATGGTTTTCAAACACTTCAAAGACCAAGAATATGGCAGTTAATTAATTTAATAACCTAAGGCTTTACGGTGTACCCTTGACTGTATAAATTTGCTTCAGATGAGGATGATGGGCATGGACATAACTCTGGATAATTTTTTTTTTATGGCAAAAACTAGCCATTTGGGAAAAGAAACTACCTTACCTCAGTTGCTGACAATATACTTTCCAAACTGAAATAGCAGGAAGAAAAAAAAAGGACTACAAAACTTTGTGAAGACAAGGTAGAATAACTCTTTAATATTCCCTGCTTCTCAAAATTGTCTGTGAGATATACCAGGCCCGTAGGCCAAAGTTGGATACCCCCCATATTACAGAGGAACTTATGGTAACTGTCTAGGCAACCGAATGTCCCTGTTATTAGGTAACATTACATGCTTCTGGGGTCTTTGATAGAGTTATAGGCTAAATTAGACTGAAAGTTTGTTTCAGTTATGATAAAAATGAATTATAATTGAACTTTAAACTAAAACATAAGATAAATAAAAGAGTAATTCTCTAATTTTTCAAAATATGAATGGATTTGACACTGTAATATAATTCTTACTTGAGAGCTGTTTGTTGTATATAATTTTACTATGTTAAACTTAAAACCTTTCATTTTATTTTGACAAAAAAGGAAAGACTTTCCTTGGCCAGCAGGGTCTTTCTTCAACATGGACCTGAACCTGGGAATGAAACAAATGTAAGACAGGAACACAAAGAACAGAAGGACAAGACAAAGATCTCTGATCAAGTCCCCCTAGCATTATTGTTTCAGCCAATATTTATACAGAATCTCTGCCATGCAGGTAGCTGGGAGGAAAGGGGTGGGATATTCAAAAGAAGGTGGTAAACCTATGAGGAGAAGTAACAGACAGGGTAGAATTGATATGGAAATCTATCTGTTGTCAGGTGAAGGCCTGGAGGATGTTACCTGCTGGTCTGAGGGGATCAAAGGAAACCACATGGAGTCATGGTTTAGCTTAAAACAATAAGGGGTGTTGCCTTCTGGCAAATGGCTATCTAGGGTATAGACTGCTGGCAAATGGTTAGCTGTAGGAGCTAACTTATAAAATATGGCTAAGTTAGACTTTGGCTCCCAATAAGAGACTGTGGAATATTACTTTATACTGTGTCAATATATGCCACTGTGATTGGTTTAATAAAGAAGCAGACTAGTCAACAGCTGGGCAGGTAGAGGTTAGATGGGACTGGAAAGCATAAAAAAGATGAGGAGTCTCAGGGGTGTTGAGAAGATGCAGAGGAAGTAGGAGATGAACTTGCCATACTGATTAAAAGGAGTGAGCCACATGGCTGAGCATAGATGAGAAATATATTAATTTAAAATGTAAGAATTAACTAGTAACTAGTTTGAACTATTAGTCAAGCATTTGTAATTAATATTAAGACTCTGGATGGTTATTTGAGGCAAAAATGATGACTACAATTTTATCTTCAATATTGATAAAAATAAAAAAATAAAAAGAAATTACATTGGTCATAGAACATTTCACCATTTTTTATGGCATTATGTTAGTGTTGTGTTGGCAGAAATGATTTGAAAGCATACAAAATTAAGTCTAGTACACACATATAAAATTATCAAAAATAAAATATAATAATATAAATTAAGTATACAAAAATTACAAAATAAAATATATATTTGCACAAAATAAATAAAGATATGATAAAGCTGAAAGACAGGGTGAAATAAATCATGCTGAAAGTATCAGTTTCTCTCTGCCTCAGGCTACTGCCTCCATATTATTTAGAATACAGCTTTTTCATGCAGAGATAATCCTACAGCAAATTTGATTTGAAATCAAATAAGATAATGTTTCTGTTTATAAGCAATAGCTTTTAATTTTGCTTTTGCTGAGGATAAGATAATAAAGTGATCTGGAGATCATTCTAGTAAACAGAGTAGAGTTAGCATCCAAGAAGAAACACAAACACATGAAAATTTTTCTAATAGCTTTTCAAAAATAACTTAGAAAATGCAAATGCAAGGATTTGTTTCTGTTGACAACACATTTTAGAAGAATAAAGTCAACTCTTTTCTCTACACACAGATGGCTAGTCTTCAGAACTCCTAATAAAGCAGAAAACTGTAATTTGAATATAAAGAAAGCAAGTGTGTGTCCATTTAAGAGTCCAGCCCCACATTATTTCAATTATATTAAAGAAATGAGAAGAGAACTCAGGAAAAAAATAAGAAAACCTTCATTCTGTATATCCTCACAGGTGACCATGGATACACAAACCAATGTGCTAGGCTGTGTGAATATCTTTATCTTAGACTACACTACCATGTCTGGTGGACATATAGTGCTCTCTTTCTAAATACCTGGGTCTGGAAGACACATGATGACCTTTGAACAGATGTTTTAATCCATGAACCAGGAAGGATCCTGTCAGGCTCTGTCTGACATGACATTAGAAAATAAAATTCAATACAACAGTGAAAACATTAAAGAAAGACTCAGAGATGAATGTAATAGGTAGAAAATACAATTGCCTAAAACAAAAAGGGATTCATGAAGTAGAGCATCTTAGAGAAACATATACATCATTTACATATGGTGGTTCTGTTTTACTACCAAATTCAAGACCATTTTCAGGTTATCTGTAATTCATAATACCATATTTGTGTATATAATCACAATTATTGATTGATAAAGAACAGAATTTCTAAAGTGGTATTTTTCTTTGGGCTTATATTGATTCATAGCTCCAGTAACACCAGATTCAATATTTTAGCCAGTGAATTGTCAGGTTGAGAAAACTTTCTAGGTAACATCAAAATTTCCTGCTCGAGTCTATGGGTCTCTCTGGGGGCCAGTGAGTTAAACAGACACTGGAGATGTTCTTTTCTAACTTTCCAGGTAAAATCCTTTTTCTGTTGTAGAATAATCCTGAATGCTTACATAGTACAGTCTTCTTATGGAGTCACAAAATAATGTTTTCTTGAATTCAAAACCACAGCTACTCTCATATTTCAATGAACATCACCAGAGGACAACATTGAAGCCTGAGATCTAGCCACTTTGGTGTTACAGAACAGACTAGTCACTAAAGCATTAGTTCTCAACCTGTGGGTCATGACCCCTTTGGGAAACAAATGAACCTTCCAAAGGGTTGCCTAAAACCATCTGCATATCAGAAACTTACATTAGGATTTATAGTAGTAGCAGAAATATAATAAAATACAATTATGAAGTATCAGCAACTATAATTTTATGATTGAGGATTACCGCAGCATGAGGAACCATATCAAAGAGTAGTAATGTTAGGACAGTTGAGGACTGCACTAAAAGGATATGCAACTCATGGTCCCTTTCTTCTTCCCTATGCACAGTCCTTTGATGTTCTTTAACTCAGTCACAGATTCTGTAGCTTTGAGATACCAGAATGCTAACCCTGGTACTTTGAAGCCTTTCCAGATGGTTATTTCAGCATTTGAGATTTACTATTGGTGTTCTGAAGTAAGTGCTGGCAAGGTGTGATGCAGAGCACACAACTCATAGAAATGTTGAAAATTTGCCTAATTGTTTCTTCAGCCGTAATACAGTCTCTCTGTGTACTTGCTCATTCTCCAGCATAGTGTACATTCCTAGAACACATGCTGTATGTCCACTGATATATGTCAAAAGGGTAGGGGGTACTCATTGTGTTCTCACATTTAATTTCTAGTATCAAGGCAGCCGGCTTGTCTTTGCCTGATTATCCTTACCTGCAGTCACTCATTTGCAATGACTCAACTTGACTAATTATAAATTATGATGATGCAATGGATGACACAATTAGAAACTATCTATGCAGTTAAATGCTCAGAAAAGTGCCTCATGGTGGGGTGGTGCTCATGAATATTTAATGAGGCAATAATGGAATGTATATTGTCTATGTATAAGATATATCACTCAGACAATTCACAAGCTCATCTAGTATCAGTTGAAAATTTATTGTCTGCAATGAGATATGCAAACAAGATGCCAAAGCAAAGACATTAAAATGGGAGAGACAATCAGCTCTCTGTGGATAGAATGAACAGAAAATCAGATGCCATTAAGACAAACAGATAAGTTTAAACAAAAAGTTCTGTTTGTGGATACTCCAGAGTGTTCTCAGACAATTCAAAGAAGGCAGAGCAAACTGGTCTTAATTCCACAAGGACACATCATTACAATGGGTATAACTAGAATGTGGCTTTACAAAATGCATTCAGAAAAAAGACACAGGATCCCATTAGGAGATAATTATTTTACAGCAGTTTTCCTAAGGATCTTTGCTGGACAAACCTTTCTTTTTCAAGTTAATTTAATGGGTTATCTTCTTTTTCCTACCCAAGATTTTAACATTTTTCTCCTTGGAACAAATTTTTCTGCCAGCTCTTATTCCTGATGCATACAAATTTCTTTTCTCTCCTCATTAGAAATGTTACTCATATTATTAATAGCCAAACCCTGGAAACAACCTAGATACCTCTCAACTGAAGAATGGACTAAAAAAGTGATACATATACACAATGGAGAAGTATGCAGCAGTAAAATTGAAGTCTTGAAATTTGCAGGCAAATAGGTGAAACTAGAAAAAAAATTATCCTAAGGTAACTCAGACCCCAAAAGGCAAACATACTCACAATAAGTGGATATTACATATAAAGAAAAGGATAATCAGGCTACAATGCACAACTTCAGAGAAGCTAGCTACCAAGGAGGATCCTACAAGAGACATACAAGGATTCCCCCTAGGAAGTGCAAAATATAAGATCTCCTAAGAATCTCAGAGTATGGAGTTGTGTATGGGGATGTAGAAAGAGAACATGAAGAAATGGGATGGTAGATGGAGGGACAGAGATGGAGAACAACAAAATAGACATATTGACAGAGGGAGCCATTTTGGAGTTAGAGAGAGATGTGGTGGTAGGGATGTCCCAAGGAATCCACAAAGATGACTTCAGTTAAGACTCCCAGCAATGGTGAAGAGGATTTCTGAAATGGCCTTCCCCCTGTAATTAAATTAATGACTACCCTAACTGTTATTACAGAACCTTCATTCAACAACTGATGGAAATAGATGCAGATATCCACAGCTGAGCACAGAACAAAGCTCCCAGCACAGTCTAAGAGTGACAGAACGAATTATATGAGCAAAGATTATGATTGGGAGATCCACAGAGACAGCTGGCTAGAGATAATGGGAACTCACTGACAGGACTCACAGCTAGGGAACCTGCATGGGACCAAACTAGGCCTTATAAGTGTGGATGACAGTTGTGTGGCTTGGACAGTTTGTAGGGCTTCTGTCAGTGGAACTTTTAAATAAAAAAAAATTAAAAAGGAGATGTACAAAGAATGGCTGCTTAGTCATATCAGAGCATTACTTTCCACTACTTTAAGAGTCAGAGCCACAGAGGGGAAATGTGGAGCTGCCTGAGATTGGGTTGATGGACCTCAGAAACCAGAACTAAAACTGTCAGCCATTGTCAGCCATTGAAAACTTGCACTAACAGAAGCTAAAAATAACGTAAGACCAGAATAAATTAAAAGAAGTAAAAAAAAAGAATGTTAGAAAAGAACACTGAAAACTCTCTATAAAGACAATTCACACTTTTAAACAGCATCATGCTGAAGAAAGAGCAAAAATTACTAGTTCTTTCTAAGCTATCCCTCACTCTCAGTTCTCTGTTCTGTTGTGGGATTTTCTCTTTGTCAGGGCACCCTGCATTATGGCACTATACTCTGTGAGTGTTCCTTTAGCCTGGACTTTGTTCCCCTCACTATGTTCTACTGCTCTCATACCAAAGATTCTTCTCCCCATCTATTGTTATTTATTACCAAGAGAATATAGTGGACAATAAATACTTCTCTGGTTTGTGAGGGGAGTTACTTCTTTAAAAATAACTTCCCCAAATCTCCTCTCTTCATCTCACACCCAAAATCACTAACATCAGCCAGCCTGGCCAGCTCCTTTTATTTCATGGAAATTCCAGAGATATTTATCCTGTAATTATACTTAATTACAATAAATTTTTGAGTATATTATTTATAATTTAAATGTTTTTATCTATTTACAGTGGATTCTCATTAAATTTTTAGTGAATTGTTCAACAAACATGAACTTTCTGATTGAGAGCTGAACAGGTCCACCAATGTTAAGATCCAGAGAAAGGTGATAGAACTGAACTCCAACACACTGATTGATATCTGACAATACAGCGTCTTTTAGATGTGTGGAGAGATATGCCAAAAACTGAAATTGTAGGGAAACAGATTATTTTTTCTCAGAAGTTTACAGAAGCAGATGGCTATGAATATTTTAGAAAATGCTAAGAGATCTTGAAACATTGCATCTTCAAGGCTGAAAAAAAGACTTTTATGTCCTGAGTTCTGAAGGTCACTCTCTATCTGACCTTCACCATTATGAAGTCTCTTGGAGAGTGAGACTGATTGTTCTCTGCCATTCTTATCTATCAAGAAAATAGTTCTCCCTGACTAAAACCCTATGCTCATAATTTCACTGCAAGTTTGTTGTTTCTTTTGTTGCAACACTCCCATTCTCTAAGACACTAATGTATCTGTGAGACTCAGTTTACTATTGTTAAGAGATTTTCCCGGGCCTGTTTGGGCCAGGAGGTTTGTACCTGGCCTGCAGAGGCTTTTGTCCCCCAAAGAAATTACTAAGAGGCTCATATTAGCTTCATACTGTTTGGCCCATGTCTCAAGCACATTACTAGCTAGCTCTTTCATATTAATTCAACCCATTTCTTTTAATCTATCTGCCATTTGGCCCAGCCCACGGCTCACCTGTATTTCTTTCATGGCTCTTCTTTCGGGGTCAGATGGAGACTGGCTAGCTCCACCCTCATTCTACCTATCTGTCCTCTGATCCTCCCCCCTCTTCTATGGTGCTCTACATAGGCCAAATCAGTACTTTATTTACGTCATACAGAGAACATTCCACCACACTTCCTCCTTTCTGTCTAATCAAAAAGGAAGGTTTCAATTTCCATATAGCAAAATTACAACAGAACAGCTATCAAGCAGGAATGACAGTCACAATATCCAGTCTATTTGTATTCACAAAATTCAAGAGAATATTCCACTATCTACCTTATCATTGTGAATCTAAAGTTTCATATCTAATATACCTTTTAAACTAAAAAGAATTATACTTATAATTATTAAATGTTCAATTACATCGAAGACCACAGAAGGATATACTATTATCCAAATAAACAGGAAGTGCAAGCAACTTCCAAAGTCTAGAAAATGACAGAGATGACACCTGTCTGCCTGGAGAGTCACCCAAAGTTTAAGTTTTTAAAATATTTTAAATGTCATATTCTGTATGTCTTTGAAGTGTTTGAAGACTACCTATCTAGTTGAAATATATCTTTGTATACCTACAAAAACCTAACATGACTACAAGTTTGGTTATCATAGATGACTATTAATATGCATTTCTCAATTACACATTATAATTTTAAATGAGTTACATCAGCATCATACCTTAATCAAGGGTAGAAAAATACATACAGCATAGCAAAATTGACCTTAAGTTTATATCAATAAACCAAAATCCACTTATCTTTTCTAATCATTCCTATATGATATCCTCCCCCCCTTTTTTTTAAAGATTAGTTATGACCATTAACCATTTAGAATGAAAACAAACATTATTAAGTAATATTTTGGGGAAATTGATGTAGCTTTTTTCTTTTACTACTTTCTGCTGACAAAGGACATTGTTGATCTCATGGGTTCTTGATGCTAGATAATCTCAATTGGCATCTTGGAAGCTGATATTCCCATCAGAGAATTTCAGGCGGCCTTGGCAAATGAAACCACATTTGCCTGGAACCAATCCACAGGTTTTGATCTTCTGTGGAGACAAAAACAGAAACTTTTTTCCCATGCAACCTATTCATATAAACAGATTTCAAAGTCAAGATAGCTTTAAAATATATATGCTTGTCCAATTTAGCAGCCTTAACAATCAATTGTCTTTCTGCAGTTAGCTCATTAAAAGTTAAAAAATTGAAAGAAAACATAATAACCATAATCCATACTCTTTGTTTATCTGCCATGTTTACATGGCCTTTATCTTTATTTGTATTTATCCTTTTTAAGGGCTTTCTTTACCCCCTTTTCTTCTCTTTGAAGCCTACGCAGATTTTATATACATTGTACCCCATTTAGAGGTTTGTGAGTCCAAATCTGTTTTATTGAGAATTCTTAATCATTTTCCAATCAGAAGAGCTTTAAAAATGCTAGTATCACTGTGATTGCTGACTCCACCCCTTTTGGCTGCTTATCAATATGGCGGAGGTGTCCGCTGCATCTCTCTGGCTGCCAGCAACCAGAGCAGACTCAGGAAATGCTACTACCAGAAAAATTGTTTTTGACTGTCTCTTTTCTATTCTATATAAGCAGAAACCTTATATCAATCACATTTATGCCAAGCCTTCCATGAAACATATGCATATAAGTTGTGTGCCGCGGATGTGACATTTTTAAATTCTAGCCTGAACCCCATGCTGTCTCTTTACCATAAATCAATTCAAATATGCAATTCAGAAAGCCACTTTTGGCTTTGTTTCAGTAATCTAGAATGCGTTTTAAGCTTTTTAAATGTTCTCAGGCTTATGTGGGTATTTGGTTCATGTTGGGACGCCATCTGTTGTAAGAGATTTTTCACATGCCCATTTGGGCCAGGAGGTTTGTACCTGGCCTGTGGTGGCTTTTGTCCCCCAAAGAAATGATTCAGAAACTTATGTTAACTTCATACTGTTTGGCCCATGTCTCAAGCACATTACTAGCTAGCTCTTTCATTTTAATTCAACCCATTTCTTTTAATCTATCTGCCACATGACCCAGCCTGCAGCTCACCTGTATTTCTTACATGACTCTTCTTCAGGGTTCGGATGGAGTCTGGCTAACTCCACCCTCATTCTACCTGTCTGTCCTCTGATCCTCCATCCACTTCTATGGCGCTCCACATAAGTCAAACTAGTTCCTTTATTTTCAGTATACAGAGACCATTCCACCACAGGCTACTTTTAAAGTTAATTCTAAAGCAGGTGTGTGGTGGTAAATTTCTTTAATTTCAGTGTTTGGGAAGCCAAAGCATGTGGAACTGTGTGAGTTTGAGACCAGTCTAGTCTACAAGATGAGTTCTAAGACAGCAAGTTCTATACAGATAAACCTTGTCTTAAAAAACAAAAACAAAAACTTGATCTTACAATATTTCATGTTTTATGTTCAAAAATTTTTGAGGGCTAGAGAAATAGCTCATTGATCAAGAGCACTGACAACTCTTCCAGAAAATCTGATATTAATACCTATCACGTATATGGTGGCTAACAATTGTCTATAACTGGAACTCCAGTTCTAAGGGGACTAAGAGATCTGGCATCCTCTTCTTGATTCTATGTACATTACGTTCACTTGTGCATTGAAATGCATGCAGGAAAATCAGTCATATACACCAAAAATCAAAATAATAAATAAAAGGTATTTAATCATATTTGTCTGTGTAAGAATTTGCCACTATGTTATGTCTACAGTGTTCAGAAAAGGGGACTCAAGTTCCAGGAATCTAAGGTAGTTGTAAACTATTAGATGGGTCCTGAGAATGAAACAGAGGTCTTTTAGAAGAGCAACAAGTACTCATAACTGTAGAACTATTCTTACAGATGCCAGATTTCTTCTCTCTATGTCACAGTGTATTCATTGTCTGCTTGCATCTGTGACACCTGGATCTCTTCAAGAGGGCACTGCTTATTAAGCCCTTCTAGGTCAGACTTCTTGGTCCCTGAGCTCTTATATGTGAACCTCTGTTTTCACTGCTTCCTATGCAGTGACTATTGGGTGAGTAAGGCCTTGCAAGTTCACTACAGCCCCACTGAATAGAGGCCCATTCATCTTATACTGAATGGTACCATAACTTGCCAGCTTTCCAACTTCCAGTGGCTTTTCATGGTATTGCTGACATTTGTTCTAGTAAAAGTAATAAAGATATTAATAATTAAGGAATAAAATAGTTGACTAAATTAAGTGGAACAAAGAAATCTTGGGTTTGGGAGGATGGATTGTTGTAAAATGTTGCTGAACAATATAGAGACCCACATTTAAACCCTACAACCCATATCCTTGCTGCATGTTGTAGTAGTCCATCACTGCTGTGAGAAATTCCTGGGAGGGATGCTTTGTTGGAAAGAAAGACTAATTATGTTCACAGTTCTGTTACTACTCCACTTGGCAGCATGACCTTGGGAGAGTAGAGCCTAAAAGTGAAGCAGATTGAAGTCTCATGCAATAGTTAACTTTATTTTTGACATCAGACAAATCATATTCTGAAGGTTTTCTGAAGCTTGAACAATCATATGAGCAATGTTCACATGAGTCACAAAGGTAAGGTCACATGAGTCTTTACTATATGCAGCCACTGAGGGTAACATGTGCTTGGAAACATCATCTAAATAATAGTAGTAAAGGAATGGATAATCTGAAGTAAAACTGCCTTCTATTATTATACCTGGGAGGGGCAGGAAAGCACATTTCAAGAATCATGATTACAGAGAAACAGATTAAAAAACTCTTGTCTTGTTTACTTGGAGTTTTCTTGTAAGTTCTCAAAAATTCTCCTCCCACTGCTTCATTGATGAATTGTATTCTGTCATTTCTCCTCATTTTTTGTTTGTTAATGCAGCAGTATGTCCAGAGTGGGTTTGATTCTAGACATTGTTGAAAAATCTAATTGTGATTTGACGCACAAGTATTCTATAAGTAAGCAAATCATATACTCAATAAGTAATATTAGACCAGTGAAAGCATTATGTCTTATACTCTGTCACCAAGAATGAAAGTCTACTTCTTCTAACTCTTCAGCTATTCCATCAGCCATACCCTTGTAAGAAATAAATGCCTGGTAAGTGATGTGAAAATAAAACAAAAACTTCTTCTGTAATTGTTAGTTTCTAAACTTAGATTCCTTCTCATATCTTAATATATAATATTTGATCTTTATGCATAATTTTGTTGGTTAAATTTTTTCAGGCACAATAAAGAGGAAGTAGAATTCCAATAATATTGACAGGCGGGGATACTCACCACTATACTAACGGGGACGACGACGTCCAATAATATTGAATAGATATGTTTTGTGTGTATATGATCTGATCTCTCAAACACTTAACAGTTTATTGTATCTCTACCTTTGTTTCTATTTGCTCATCAATGTTTGTCTGTTTACCCATAAGTTATAGTAATCCTGTTGCTATTTTGAACAATGTCAAGAATTTGTATTGATGTATACAATGTTACACTGGCCACAGCAGAGGTTGTTGCAATGACAATTATTTCTATGATGGCAAAAATATGTCATTACATAAAATGTTTTGTCCTTTCCTGTGAGCTATTAAGAACTTGTATGAAAATACCAGCAATAGTTCTGTGGTGTTTGCAATAGGAATGGCTCCCATCAACTCATGGGTTTGAACACTTGGCCTATAGTGAGTGGCACAATTAAGAGGTGTGACATTGTTGGAATAGATTTTAGTAGTTTGAATGTAATTATCCTCCAAAATCTTGTAGGTAGTGACATTTTTAGGAGGTATGGCCTTTTTTGAGTAGGTGTGGTCTTGTTCGAGGAAGTATATCACTCTAGGGGTATGCTTTGACATTTTTTTTTACCCCAGCTACATTCAGTGTGACACTAAGTCCATTTCTTGTTGCTGTCTGATCAAGATGTAGGCAGCACAATGTCTCCCTGCCTGTTGTGATAATCCCTGTGATTATGATAATGGACTGAACTTCTGAAACAGTAGAACCATCCCAATTAAATGTTTTCCTTATGTGTTGCCTGGTCATGGTGTCTATTCACAATAATAGAAATCCTAATTAAGAAAGAAGTGTTGCCTTATTGGAGAAAGTGTGTCACAGTAGAGGCAGGCTTTGGGGTTTTATACACTCAGACTATGCCCTGTATGGCAGACAGTATCTTCCTGCTGCCAATGGAGCAAGTTGTAGAACTCTCGGTTTCTTCTTCAACACACTGTCATGTTTCCTGTCATGACAAAAAAGAGAATAAACCTCAGAACTATAAGCCAGCACCAATTAAATATTATCCTTTATAAGATTTGCTTGAGTCATTGTGTCTCTTCACAGCAATAGGAACCTTAACTAAGATATACCCTTTATCTATGGTCTGATTAGATTTATAGGTAACCACAACCCTATCCTAGATTTTAAAGGAATAAAGGAATGTATGGACTTCTTGGAAAGTGGAGTATTATTAATGTATATATATACATAATTTACAATTACAATAATGAAAACTATTCAGGTAAAGATTAATGTTAAGGCTACCTATAATAACAACATAAGGTAACTTTACATTTGAAGTAATAAGAAAGGACCAATTAAAGTAAGATATATAAATATTGGGGCAGGTGCATATAAAATAACTGGACCATGTTTGTATAGAATATAATTCTGCCATATATTTTCAAATATGCCTTTGCTCAGCTCCTAGTTTACTATAAAACTAAATCCTAGTCCTAGGGATGTTAGGTCTTCATCATGCTAAGTCATCAACCCCATGGGCTGAAAGTGGAAAATAATGTAAATATGAACATGCCATAAAACTGATTGTTATCGTTGCACTATTGACTATTACCTGGATGACAGTTAGAAACAAATTTTCCATGAATACCTAAGCCAATTAACAAAAAATTGCCATGTTAAATGGTGATTAAAAAGTTTTCTTTTTTCATTTTCACATCTGCTCTAAAGAAAAGAGATATATTTATAATTCTCATAAGAAATAATAATACAAACAGGATCTAAACTATTTCTTGTGCTACTGTTTTCATTATTATTTTTATCAGGAAAATGATAGAATGAATTGAAGGCAAATCCATATGATGAGTAGTTCTCATGTCTGGTAAAATGAAAGTTAATATTTGCCTTCTAATAGGAACACAAATGTTATGATGTGCTATTCAAATAGAAAGTGATTGAACTCTAAAAGCAAAATTAAAAAACAGTCCTTTATTCAAATGTCTGAATGAGTCTATTGTTGTTACAATGTTCAATAATAAGCATAGATTCCTTCATAATTATAATAAGATAAACTATTCATAGGTCAAAGCACCTAAGAGTACCAGGAAAATATTCTCAGGTGTCATAGGGCTCTGTGTATTTATTAGAGTATCTTTTCCTTTAGTATATAAGGGCTTAACTTGGTACTAAGTTAGCAGGCTTGACATTTGATGATACAATTGGTATCTCCTTTTATCTCGCTGCTGCAGGGTTGCTTATTTCTTTGGTAACTTCACTGTCTCCACACATTCTGCCAATAGTCCTTGATCATCTGAGGCTCCAGGGTATAGAGAGACATCCATAATGTCTCAGTGATTCATATGCAACAGAAGACATACATCCCCCTCTCAGTTCTCATCAGGCAACCAGGCTTCTATGTCTCAAACTTGTTAACTCAGAAAGGCCTGTCTCAAGGCTATTCACAAAGGTCTATAGAGAAATGCTTTTGAGCTCTTGAGCATGTATCACATTGAGACAAATTTAAAAATGAGGAGAAGCAAGGACAGTGTTAAGAATATACCTTGGTACACCTTCTTTTATCTTTATTTTTAAAATAATTATTGTTATAATGTTCTACGTAATCTTTCAATTATACTCAAACTCTGATGGTTATAAACAATACCTGTAATTATAAAAGTAGGCACTCCTATAACAGCCAAAATTTGTATAAGAGAACACTTTGCAATAGCAACTTGTGTTTTTGGATTTCAGGGTAGTTTATATTGTTTTAAAACACAATTCACTGCACTGACCCTTTGGAGAAAGAGCAAGTTGGGTTTTTTGTTTTGTTTTGTTTTTATATCAGCAATAGAAATAACTGTCCCCAAGTTTCCTTCTAGGCAGATTTTACTGCTTGTGTTTTCTAGAGATGGGGTTATCAGAGTTCAATATTCCTGTCATATTTTAATAGAATTGATTTTTTTCACCTTTATTTTCAGGCAAGGAAATTCAGCAAAAGGAGAGCACTAAACCTTTTGTCCTTTTCTGTCTCTTTTTAAATTTCTATCTCCAAGCTAATTATGTTCTATTACAACTTTCTGTTTACGAGACTCCATTATGCAGGGCATCATTTCAAATATATCCTTACATTATGTTCAGGCAACATTCTCTTTTGTTTTCAAATTAGGTCATTTTCCACCTCCCTTGCATCTCTATTGTTCATGTTTTAATTTATATATGAGCTCAGTTAATGATGAATTTCAATCTTCCTTCCGGATACCCACTTGGCTTGAAAATGTGAAAACTGAGGTCCTAATGTTGCCTATTATAAATGGAGAACATGGATTCTTCCTTACTCTAATAAATGAACTGTCATTAAACTTAAATAAAGGGCATAGTCAGTTAAAATAGTCAATAGAGAAATATCTAATCAAAGCTGATTGATTACAGCCACTTTAGACTGTTGAGCTGTACAACCAAAAATGGGTACAAATTATTTTTATTTTATTTTTTTAAAACATGAATTTGAGTAACTTGCTATTTGTCCTTTAGAAAAGCCACCTATTAAAGCATTAAATGCAATCTCTCTAGAATTTTTAGATGTTATTTTAGGTAATATCAATGTTCCTTTGAATTCAAGTGTAGATGCTCCGTGCTAGTGATTCCTAGGCAGAAAGGACTGACAAGCAACATTCAGCCAGAGAGCTCTGTGTTCTTGTGACATGAGGGAATGAATAAGTTCTGAACTCCAAAGGCACTTGCTTTTCTCTACAGCAATCTAGATACACGAGCAGCTGTTGAGTCTATTCTGCCCATTCCTACCAAGATGGGTCCAGCAGAAAATTTTCACTTTCCCTTTTTTTTCAAGTGGCTAGGTCAGTTGCAATTGGAACATGTTGTTGATATCTGTCTTTGAACAGTATAGATTTCATGATGTTATATCACTCCAAATATTCCAAAGAAAGAGGATAGCAAATCACAAACCAGCACTGCTTCTGTAATTTACAACTTAATTTCATTTAAGTGTTACCAAAAGTCATGTTAGGACACAAATGCTGAAAAAAACACAATGAACTCCTGAGACAGCCTGTCTTGTGTTGTATTCTTGGTCTGTCTTTCTTTTCTTTTTTATCTTTGGCATTTTCAGGCAGGGCTTCTTATTGTCTGCCTTCATACTTCCTAGGTAGCCAAGGATGATCTTGAACTTCTGATCTTCCTGCTTACCCATAATGAATGCAGGGATTGCAGGGTTAGGGTTAGGGTTAGGGTTAGGGTTAGGGTTGGGGTTAGGGGCAGAAAAAGAGCAGTAGTGAGCGTGGGAATTTAAAAAAATAAAAAAATAGAAAAATTATAGAGAAAGCTTTGAATCACAGAATGCATTGCCTACAAAATAAGAGTGAGACTAAGATTTAAAAGTGGGCAGGTTTTTTATTCCCCATTTCCCACTTTATATCTCCTGAGAGCCTCCCTCTCCAGAGTTCCATCATCTCCTTTTAAATAACCTCTATTTACTTTCCCAGATTCTATACTTACTCTGAGTTATATATTCACATATGAATATTTGAAATTAAAAGCTAATGATTAATAATGCTATGAACATAGTTGAGTACTGTCATAATGGAAGTACACAAGATCCTTTGGAAACAATCAGGTAATATTCACAAGGAGACACAGTATTTTCTGTTAAGAATATTTATCAGCTGACTCCCTGGTGGGAGATGGACTCAATTCTTAGTCTTATCTGAATGTTCATACTTGTTAGAGTTGAGCTTGTAACCCACACCCCTGTTACTGAAAATACCAACATACCCCCACTTCAAATGTCACTACACATTTTTCTGGATTTGTGGCATTTTGTGGACTTCACACAAATTTGAAATAACAGGATTAAAATTTTGCATTATATTATAGGGAATATATCCTGAAACAGGAATGGAGGTTCTCTCCTCTTTCTTTATTAATGTTTGTTTTACTAATATTTGAATATGTTAATATAGGAGTACATACATGTATAAATGCAGATGCCTGTGGACTGTATGCGACAGTGTACTGATGCATTTGGACAGTATGAGAGCATGTCTTGTCCCATGGATTTGGAGTTATATATAGTTTTGACCACCCTATATTATATTGGAAACCAAACTATGACCCTCTATGGAGTACTGCATAATCATAATGGGTAAGCCATCTCGGCAGGCATAGTATCTCACTTCTTACAATGGTGATGGGGCCTTTCTGTCCAATAACCACTGCACACCAACATCTAAGACTATACTTTAACATGAGCATAGATTTCTTTTTTGCTTGTGCCTCTTGTTTAAGCACTGTAAATAAATGCTGACTCTTTTTAAAATGATTTTATATGTGGAAATTTTTGTCTTTTACAAAATAAATTTAATTTTAGTTTTTAATATGAATTTAAATTATAACAAAAATACAGCTAATAGATTTATTTATTAAATATGTAAAGGTAGAGAGTGTGTGTACTAGAACATAAAACCCAGAGAGCTGACATATAACCCAAGACTCTCTCAATTTCTTTAAAATAAGATCTTAACATACTGAATACACATCATATTTATAATCACAAAATACCACTTTATTAAAAAATAGTTTGACATGTCAAACTTCTTCAGAATTTTAATTTATGATATCAGGGCAATAAAATGTCCATGCAGGGAAAATTAATTCTTTTCTTGGGGGGGGAACTAGAGTTTATTAGTGGGGAAGCAGAGATACAGGAGAAGTGGAAGAGAAAAGAGAAAGAATCTTGTGTGAGCACTTTCTTTTTTATTTTCTTCTTTATTTGTTTTGTATTTATCAAGCAAAACAGTAAAATGAATTTAAAATGCTGATAAGTTAACAATAACTATAAAGAAGATAAAAATCATAAGCATGACTTATCAAAGGTGATAGTGCAAATAATATTGCTATACATATATTTACTTTGTGTTCAGCTTTCCCTCTGAATTTTTTTCCATCTCTGTATATCCTTATTCAAGGTCCCTTCTCCCTCCCCCCATATCAGGTCATTTTTTCTTCTCCACAACTCCCCATCCCTTCCCTGGGCAGGGAGCAGACAGTCCTATGGTCCCACTGACCCAATAATGCTTGGATCAGTCTCCACTCCTGGCAAATCCAGTTTTGTCCCCCCTCCCTCAAGAGTGAGTCAGGTGTTCCTATAGTTGGAGTGGGATCCGAAGGGTCAGTCCAGGGTGTTTCTGATCCCAAGTTGTTCAGTGGTTGTGGTTTGCAGCTTGGGCATGCTTGGCTTTTCTTCTTGTTTGTTTGTTTAGAGACCACTAATGAGTGAGTATATCCCCTGCTTATCTTTCTGAGTTTGTGATACCTCGCTCAGGAGGATATTCTCCAAATCCATCCATTTGCCTGCGAATTTTAGGAGATCATTTTTTCTTACTTCTGAGTAGTATTCCATTGTGTAGATGTACCACAGTTTGTTAATCCATTCTTCAGTTGAGGGACAGCTAGGTTGGAAAATTAATTCTTAAGAGCAATTTGAGAATCTGAACTACTTATAAATCAAGTGCTTTAACATAAAAGAAAGTACTGTAATAATTAATAAAATCTTAACAGGAAAGTTGGATTGATACATTGATGTTTTATTAGTAATATGTGATTTTGGTAAATACACACTGTTCTTTCAAATAAATAGTAAAAGTGTTAAGTACAAAAGGGGTGGAATTTATAATTTAATGATAATTGCTTCAGAAAAGGATATATAATACAAGAAAGAAAGAGAGACAAAATATGTAGGTTTAAGAACTGTACCTCTTCTAATTATAATGCATGTCAATAGAATAGCTATAGCAATGCTTTCATTTTCTATATTTATTGATTAATTTTGACAATTCCATACATGTATATGATATATTCTGATTAATCTCTCCCCACACCTACTCTTATTTCCAACTCATTCCTGCCAACCACCTTTATTTCTACCAGTGCCTTTCACAGACCTTTGGTTTTGATTTGCCAACTCAGTGGTTTAACTAACCACTGAGTTGTGAAAACTTGTTTTCACAAGGTGAAAACAAGTGGTTTCACCTTGTGGTCACTGGACTGGAAACATTCATTGTAGCCTTGTGGGGGACATCAGTGAATTTATAATAGATAGTAACGACTCCTCATCTCCTTGAATTCATCAGTAGCAAGTGTTTGGCCATGAAGGGGACTCCTAACTCCTTCTTCCACCCATGCTTCACTGTTGACAGACCTAGTGTTAATAAATTCAGTGTAGGCAGCCTTAGTTTCTATGAGTGTCTAATTGGAATGTTTGTATCTTGCCGTGAAGATGGCATTTTAAAGCCTTATTTCTTATATAAAAGATGATTGGGATTTTTCTTACTTTCTAAGAATTTTAGATGATACAATAATTTTTAGAAAGGAAAGACAGCATGAATTAGAAATGAATTACCTTATTTTTGCCTGGACTACAAGTTTAAAAGTTTATTAATCACTCAGACAAACAAGCATTTCTAGTATGTAATACTTACTTGGACAAACATAACATGAACATTGTATCCAAATTTAGAATTAATATTCAAGAATATTTTATCATGAGATCTCTGTACTTTACAATAACATGGAACAGCAATAACTCTTTGATTTGGACAAATATCAAAAATTAGGCTAAGCATGGCATCTTTCTTCCTTTGCAAAGGTAAAACATTTTCAGTATGTCCAGGGAGAAAAACCATGGGTATCAGGGACAATAATCCCTGCTATATATGTCTGTTTAGAGATTACTATACAGATTTAAGGAATTTGGCTTATAGGCAGTAAATAATATTTCCATTTCATGAAAGGGCAGGGGGCATACAGTTTCCAAAAGAGTATATCTTTCTTGTAAGCCCAGGGAAAGAAAAGCATGTCAGAGGCCTGAAAGTGCCAATTACTGCTTATTTTTTTTTAAGGAGGATTAAGGGGTCCTATAATTTGTAAAAAAAACCCTCATGCTTTCTGGTGATTTATAAAGGATATCGTTTGAGATTTCTGGATAATGGAATTAATGAACCACCATAGATAACCCATTTCTATTCAGTGTTTTTCTGGGTAGGAGAAGGAGATAATTTAAGCCAGTTGTATCCTGCTTCAGTGATGTAATCAAACATCGATTTCATTGCCACTTGTGAGTAATGAATATACGTGTGTCTTGTTTGCAAAATCTGCTTCACTGAACAGCAACAGAAGAATATGTGCAAATATAGATAAAGAACCGTAAACTGCAATGTGGGAGGTTTCTTTTTCACATATTTCAATATCTGTTTAATGAGTTATATGAAAACATACCAACTCTTCCAAGCTACAGTGCAATGAAACTGTAACTTGATGTAACCTTTTCATAAGTGCATTTATATATTTACATACTTATGTGCACAACAAAATGCAAATTTGGCCTTACCTATTCAAACTTGATAACACGCTTCAACAATTTAAAAATGACTTTCACTTAACTTAGACATATTCTAATGAAATTTATGAATGGATATTACATAAAATATATAGTCCTTACCACTTCTCAAAGACACTTTCTTTTGTAGCAGACATTGTTTTGTTGAGTTCCACAAATGGTCAAAATGAAGAAAACAAGTTAATGTGAGGTGCCCAGCCCAACTAATACATGTACCATGCAATCCTGATGTCCAAGTTATGGGAAGCATAAAAGAAGAGGGTATAGGAAGATTATAAGAACCATAGAACTAGGATGTCTGCTGTGAGATAGTATTCTTATGAGATATCATCAATAAAGTTTCCTAAATCAGACCTGCTTGATGACTAGAAGAGAGAGATTTCACAATGTCCCATCCTCAGATGAAGACGTAATCAGTTAGTGCTAACCAAAGGAAAATCCATATTCTCCAGGATGGAGCTCTCTGATAGGTCATCCATTCCCAAGTAGTCATCCCTAAAAGTGTACTTATGAACAATGCACTCAAAGGGTTACACACACACACACACACACACACACACACACATATACACACACATTTATAAATATATCTATGTATATATATAAATATGTCTGTATGTATGTTGTGTGTATAGCAGTAATTAAAGAAGAGTCCATGAAAGAGAGTAGAGGGGTCACAAGGGAAGTTGAAGAGAAGAGAGGGAGTGGTAGACATGATATGTTATGTTTAACATTCTAAAAAATAAAATTAAAAATGTACAGCCAAGTAATGAATGCTAAGGGAGGAGAGACAAGCATCTTCTGGGGTTTAGCCCTTAAACTGGTTATCAGCATAAAGTGGTTAGCCTTGAATATATGCATGAAAGAAAACTGGAATCAGCAGTTTATATTTTAGTAGTTAATGTATACTGACATGTGTGTGTGTTTGTGTAACAATAATAATCAAAAAAAAGAAGGCTACCAATCTGAAAGTGGGGGAAACTGGAAGGACATAGAGGGAGAGGACTTGGTGGGAAGAGGGCTGGGGAAGAAAGTAGAATAGGAAAAGTGGTATGTTATAATCAAAACATTAAAATATAAATAAAAATATTTAATAATAATGCATAATTCATACCTTTTAAAGAATTGAAACAGCAGAAAAAGAAAAGAAAAAACCCTCAAATTTCTTAAAGAGAAATGAAGAGAACACATTAGCTTGTTCTCTTCATTTTGACCATTTGTGGAACTCAACAAAACAATGGGACATAACTTGAAGACTGATATAAAACTCAGTTTGAGGTAAGTGAGATGTAAGGAAAAGTGATCATTTTTTGAGCCTGGAAAACTGGTTTTGTTCCCCCAAACCCAAGCTGGAACGAGCAACAGACTCTTAAGCATTGTTCTTTAATTTTCACATGCATATCCTTCCAGCCATAAATATATCAATACAATAACAATAAACCAAATTAAAAATTTAAATATATTGCATATACAGTACAAGGATATAATTCAATAGAGAGAGAACTTTCCTACTATGCCTGGAGTTCATTTCTCAGAATTGGCGAGCAGACAAACAAAACTGTGTTCATAGGTGAGACAGTATGAAAGAGAATAAAACCAATTGAAGAGGAGAGATAAAGTAAATGATTATAAATATTCCTGCATCCAGGAAGACTGGCCACCACTAGGTGAAGTTAAATAACAGACTTACAAGAACAAATAGTCCATGTTTTTGTGTGTCATCTAAACTTAGAAGAAAAGATATGAAAATAATAAAGGACTGTTTGGGAAGCGGCCGGGTAACAGGAACACCAGGAAAGGAGACAAGCAGAGTGTACTGGCTAGTTTTATGCTAACTTGACAAAACCTATAGTAACCTGAAAAAATGCATCCATAAGATATGGCTGCAAGCAGTAGAAAATTTTGTTAATAAGGGAGGGTCCATGTCATTATACATAGGACCATAACTGGGCTTGTGGTCCTGGGTTATAAAAGGAAACACCATAAGCAACTCATGAACAGCAACCCAATAAGCAGCACCCCTCCATGGCCTCAGCATCAACCCCATCTCCAGGTTCCTGCTGTGTTTGAATTCTTGTCCTGACTTCCCCTGTTGTTAAACAGGGATAGAGAAGTGTAAGCCAAATAAACTTTTTTTTTCCCTAGTTGTTTATGGTCATGCAGCCTAATGACAGAAAACAAAACAAAAATGCTAAGACAAGGACTAACAAAGGTAAATATGATCAAAGTACATGTATGAAAATGTCAGAGTGAAATTTCTAAAGTGGGCCTGGAGGAGCATCTGTACTTCCCAATATTCACAGGCTTTGGCAGGAGAGTCACAAGTTCAAGTCCTATTTGAACAACTTACTGAGACAGTAGCATAAATACACACACATACACACGCACATATACACAATTCATTCACATATTGTTAGTTCCATGCTTAAGAACAAGAACACACTAACAAGGCCACACACTAGAGTTTATTTAAGAAAAGAGTCCCAGGCAGGTAAAGAAACAGAGGATCGAGAAAGAAGTCAGAGTGCAGAGAAGAAAAGGGCCAAGGGCCGGAGCACATGCTCACAGTTGCTTTTAAGGGAAGGGGCGTGCATGGGTAATGTATCATGGGTCCAGGGAGGTGCTTCCGGGTCCAGGGAGATGTTTCCATACACAGTGCCTCAGGAGTTATGTAGCCATGCCCAGCGGAGTGCCTCCGTGCAAGGTGGATCCCACTTGGGCCAGAAGTGGCTCAGCTAGGGAATGCCAGGAATCCTTACATATCATCATTTTGTTTATTATAAAAAAAAAAAACTAGGTTTATGGGGGTGTGGTTGTTGTGATCTCTGTCTGACTGCTTCCTCCTGACACAGGGGCAGAGATGTCTGCTGGATTCAGAGATGTCTGCTGGATTCTTTAGTTGCTTGTAGATTGAGGATTTGAGTCACATGGCCATGTTTTCTGGAGCTCAGAAAAAATCATGAGTTAGTGAGATAACTTTAGGAATTGATAATATAGTGAGATAGTTTTGGAGATGGAAAAGGATTTTGAGTGGGGGTAGGAAGTAGTTTGTTTTACCTGGATTGACTTTGTTTCTTTTGGTCTTGGGGTGGGTATTTGTTTTACCTGTATTGACTTTGAAAATGGCTCTCGAAGCAGCTGTAGAAGTGGGGAGGGTTGAGCCAAAATACCTTGGAGCTGTTTGTTGACCATCTTCTTAGAAGCAGGCTGGAGTGGAAAACTCAGAGACGGGGGATTTTAGAGAAATGATTTATATTTGGTAGTCTACCTGGGAGACTGGAACTGACAGGTTGAAGCAAAGTGAACAGAGGTGGCTAGAGCAGTTGGCAGTCTGAATTTAGGCGAAGTGTTATTTCCTTTTTATTTCTACAATGGAGAGATAAGAAAGAGAAGTGAGACTCCAAAGTTCTTGTCTACAGGACTGAGAGTATATGGCCTTTAGTGTCCACAGGGAGAAGACTACTCAAGGCCCCCTCTTTGCAATGAGGGTGGTCAGCTTAGGGAAGCCTTGGCTGCATTAACTGCCCATGGTCAGATATTAGATTAGTTGGGAGTTATCTCTGTGTAATGTCTCTTTGCCACTTGGGGTTAGGAGACATTCATTTAGACCAGCATTCCCTTGATGGAGTCTTAGACAATGCCTAAGCTTGCCTCTATGAGGTTAAGCAAGAGCAAAGCAGTAGCTGGCCAGACAGCTTTTGTCAGCAGGCAGCATCTCTCTCGTGATATATCTTAAAAGCCAACTTTTGACTGGAATCTGCCTGAGGTCTCTTTTCAAGGTCTAAATTTTAGCTCCAATGTCATGTGAAAAACAGATCACAAACTCAGGGATCTAGTATGAGCTGTGCCTGTTTTTAAACTCGCATTTAGTCTATAACCTAATTTGAATTTATCTGAGATAATTTGCAAACTTTTATTATCTTATTTATGGCAGTTGCTTTTTGTAGAGGGAAAACTGGATTTATGTGGCCAGAAGGAGAAGAACAGAAAGCTAGAAAGGAAAGTTTAGCGTTGAGATATGAAAAGAAATAGGAAAAATTTTAAGAACAGAGAGCTAGAAAAGATTTATAGCTGATGGAAAAAGAGAAAAGACAGGAGAAACTCTATCTGCCCATCGCTTGCAAAAGTGAGCCCTCGTAAAATATCGGGGTTGATGAGTCATTAGGCGGCTATTTTGAGTAATCTAAGGGGTAATTAAGCCATTTTGGAAAAAACAGATAAGCTTGGTAGTATCTATATAAAGGCTAAATGGTTTTAACACCTCCACCCCGAACCTTAAGACTTAAGATGGAGCTGCTGGCTGTCTGGCTGGCATATTTCCCATTGTCGAAATCTAAGGGAAGTGTGCTCCCAGCTGCTTGATCATCACCAAAGCACCACTGGGTCCGCAGGGAAGCGGATCTTCACTAAAAGGTCCATCAACTCTTTAGCGTGGTCTGTCTGACCATGTCTCAATCCACACATGTGCCTCTGAGTACTTGTCAGCCCAAAGAGGGAGTGCCAGGAAATTACACAACGCAACGTAATAATGAAAAACCCTTCAGCTTTTCAGAACTATGTGCCTGCAACTTTTCCTTGGTGCCACCGGAAGGTGCCAGTGTAAATCCTCTCATAGGATCATGTCCCTGGACATTTTGTAGTAATGGGAAAAAGCCAGGAGTGCGTGTTTGTCTGGGGTTGAGAAGGACTTACCATTCCAATCCGCTGGTGTTCGAATATTGCTGCGCTTGGCAGATAAAAGGTTGTGGCCTTGCAGTGAACCTCGGGATCAGGTTTCCCTGGCTTTTGTGCTCAGGAGGGAGGGAACCTATCCTAGACCAGGACACCAATGTTAGTTCCTCGTGAGAGAGCAAGTACCCACTAACAAGGCCACATACTAGAATTTATTTAAGAAAAGAGTCCCAGGCGGGTAAAGAAACAGAGGAATGAGAAAGAAGTCAGGGGACAGAGAAAAAAAGGGTTGGAGCACATGCTTGCAGTCGTTTTTAAGGGTAGGGGCATGCATGGGTATACATCATGGGTCCAGGGAGGTGCTTCTGGGTCCAGGGTGGTGCTTCCATAGCAGTGCCTCAGGGTTTACATAGCCACACTCAGGGGTGTGCCTCCATGCAAGGTGCATCCTACCTGGGTCAGAAGAGTCTCTGCTAGGGAATGCTAGGAATCCTTACACATATATCATGTAGAAATACATACACATTCATTATATTAATATACAAACATAAAACATACATATTTATGTATATACACATATAATCATATATGTATGTAGGAACTTGTACACAGCTCAGTAGTTGAGCACTCTTCTGATATGCATCAGGTCCTAGGTCTCATATAAATAAAACAAAGATTTTTGTAAATTAATGATAATTAATGAAGTGATATTATTTTGCATATCTTAAGTTTATTTTTTTAAAATTACCTAGTGTCAATTAGCACACATTTGATTTAGATTTACATTTAACTAATTATGTAATTGCTAACTTTAGCTAAAATTAAATTAGTTAAATGCCTTTATAAAAGACTTTGTGTTATTAAAAATGAAAATACTATCCTTTCATTCATAGACTATAGATTTAACACTTCAAAATTGAGTTACTTAAATTGTAATTAAAATTTTATTCTTATTTCATAAATATGCTCTATTGGATTATTTATTAAGCTACTTTATAGAAGTTTATCAAAGAAAAAACTTAGAAGAGTAGAATCAACAATAGTTTTAAAATGAAAAAATTATAGTTTAAATGGTCTATTCTTATAGAGGAAACACTGGAAGCAAGCTACTGTACTCAAGAATTAAAAGGGAAATAATAAAAAGGCTAAATATGCAAAGGCCTTTGGGCATTTCTACTTCATATACATGCATTTTTTCTGTTGTTTGTTTTCTATCACTAAGTCATTATTGACCCTAAAATTATTTTAATGCAGAGATTTTTTGACCTCCAAAGTATAGTAGATTTTTCTCAGAAATAAAAACTTATTAGCACTCAATTACAGGAATATTTGCTATGCTATTTCTACTAAATCTAAAATTCACATTTTTTATTATTTAAATTATTTTACTTTTGACAAAAATATCAAAACCACAATTTTTCTTCTTGACTTTATAGAAACAAGCTTTAGCTTCAGTATGCAGGGGTTGCGTCATAATCTTGAACTGCACTTTCTCTTTGACAAAGCTTTGCAAGCTCACAAGCTGCTGTGTTAATTAGGTTTCCTTTTAGTGGACTTCCTGGAACATTGAAATCCTTCACATAAAGATGCTCAGGAGCATAAAGAAGCAATTGACTCTTCCATACTCAGGAAAAGATAATTTCTGTCTTCCTGTAAATACTTTGAGAGTCAAACCTCAATCAAGCCACAAAACATACAGAACAAAGACAAAAATTTAAGAGCTGCAAAAAAAAAAAAAAAAAAAAAAAAAAAAAAAAAAAAAAAAAAAAAAAAAAAAAAAAAAAAAAAAAAAAAAAAGCCAACTTCTTTATAAAGGCAGACCCACCAGAATAACACCTGACTATTCAATGGACACAATGAAAGCAAGAAGGTCATGGTCAGAAGTTATACAGACACTAAAAGAGCATGGTTGCAAACCTAGAGTACTATATCAAGCAAAACCATCAATCACCATAGATGGAGTAAACAAAATATTTTATGACAAAGTAAGACTTAAACAATACCTATCTACAAATCAAGCCCTTCAGAAAGTATTAGAGGGAAAAAAATCCAACCTAAGGATCCCAGATACATGTATGAAATAACAAATAATCAATAATCCCACAGAAGAAAAGCCCAAGGAAAGGAAATACATATAAGCTACCACCAAAAATAACATCAGTGAGTGGTCTCTAATATCCCTTAATGTCAATGGAATCAATTCACCTATAAAAAGACACACACTAACACAATAGATACAAAAACAGAAGCCATCCTTCTGCTACTTAAAAGAAACATACATCAACCACACAGACAGACACAGAGCTCACAGAAAAATGGTTGGGAAAAGATTTTCTAATCAAATGGCCCTAAGAAACAAGGTACTGTTGCCACCCTAATATCTAACAAAGTAGATATCAAACTAAAATAAGTTAAAAGAGACCATGATGGAATTTACTTATTCATCTCAGGAAAAATTGACCAAGATAAGATTTCAATCCTGAATATTTATGCCCTAATATAAGGGCAATTATCTATGTAAAAGAAATACAAGTAAAGCTCAAATCCCACATCAGCTCTCACATGCTAATAATGGGAGACTTCCATACTCCACATTTACCCTTGGATAGGTCAACCAGACAGAGGCTCAACAGAGAAATAAGGAGTATAACAGAGGTTATGATGCAAATGGATTTAATAGATATTTATAGAAGCTTCGACCAAAATGTAAAGAAATATATGTATTTCTCAGCACAACATGGAACTTTCTCTAAAACAGACCACATAATTGAACATGAAGAAAATATAAATAGATACAAAAAATGAAAAAAATACCTTGTATCATATCATAACACCATGTAGGAGTTCAACAACATCAAAAAATCACAAACGGCCTACCAACTCATGGAAATTAAACATCACTCAATGGAACCACTTCTAGGTCAAGGAAGAAATTATGAAAGAAATCAAAGTCTTCCTAGAATTTCAGGAAAATGAATCCAGAACATATCCAAACTTATGGGATACAATAAAATCAATCTTAAGAGGAAAATTCATAGCACTAGATGTCTATATAAAAAACCTAGAGAAATTCCACACTAGAGAACTAACAGCACAACTTAAAACCTTAGAACAACATCTAACTAAATGGAGAAAAACTCAAAGCAATCCTACTAAATCAGAAAATAGACAAGACTGTCCTCTCTCCCTTTACCAATTCAATGTATTCTCGAAGTTTTAGTTAAAGCAATAAGAGATTGCAAGGAGATTAAAGACATTCAAATTGGAAAAGAAGAAGTGAAACTATCTCTATTTGCAGATGGTATGATGGTATACATAAGTGATTCACAAAATTCTACCAGTGAACTTCTACATCTGATAAACCCCTTCAGCAATGTAGCAGGATACAAGATTAACACAAAGAAATTAATAGCTCTCCTATACACTAAAGATAATAGGACTGAAAAAGAAATAAGGGAAACATCATGCTTTATAATAGTTGCAAATAGCAATAAATACCTTAAAGTAACTATAATCAAAAAAGTAACAGATCTATTTGACAAAAACTTTAAGTCACTGAAGAAAGAAATTGAAGAGGATATCAGACAATGGGAAGATCTCCCATGTTCCTGGATAGGTAGGATCAACATAGTAAAAATAACAATCCTACCAAAAGCAATCTACAGATTCAATGCAATTCACATCAAAATCCCAACACAATTTTTTCCAGACCTTGAAAGAACAATACTCAGTTTCATTTGGAATAACAGGAAAGACAGGATTGCGGGAATAATTTTGCTCAACAAAAGAACCTCAGGAGGCATCACTATCCTCAACATCAAGTTATACTATAGTGTTACACAGACACAAACAGGCAGGTACTGGCTTAAAAACAGATTTGTGGGTCAATGGAATTGAACTGAAGATCCCAACATTAACTCCAAAGCTTATGAACATCTGATCTTTGACAAAGAGGCCCAAAATGTTCAATGGAAAAAAGATAGTATCTTTAACAAATGGTGTTGCCATAGCTGGTTTGCAGTGTATAGAAAAATGCAAATAGATCCAAACCTATCACCCTGCACAAAACTCAAATCCAAGTGGATCAAAGATCACAATATAAACCCAGCCACACTGAACTTAATAGAAAAGAAAATTGGAAATACCCTCTGAATGTGATGGCTTCCTAAATATAACACCAGTAGCACAGACACTAAGAACGACAATCAATAATTGGGACCTCCTGAAACTGAGAAGCTTCTGTAAAGCCAAGGACACAGTCAATAAGAGAAAACAATAGCCTACAGAATGGTGAAAGATTTTGACCAACCCTACAAGTGTCAGAGGACTGATCTCTAAAATATATAGAGAACTCAAGAAACTAGAGCCCAAAACTTTGAATAACTCAATCAAAACTTGGAGTTCAGAACTACAAAGGGAATTCTCAGCAGAAGAAATACAAATGGCTGAAAGATACTTGAAAAGGTGCTCATCATCTTTAGCCGTTAGAGAAATGCAATTCAAAACAACTTTGAGATACCACCTTACACGTGTCAGAATGACTAAGATTAAAGACACAGATGACAGCCTGTACTGGAGAGGTTATTGAGCAAGGGGAAAACTCCTCCATTGTTGGTGTGAGTGTAAGCTTGTTCAGCCACTCTGGAATGAAGTATGGCGGTTTCTCAGAAAACTGGAAATCAATTTCCCCAGGGATCCAGCAATACTATTATTGGGCATATACTGTAAAGATGCACATTCATACTCCAAAGGTATTAGCTCAGCTATGTTCATAGCAGCATTATTTGTAATAGCTAGAACCTGGAATAAATCTATATGCCCCTCAACTGAAGAATGGATTGACAAATGATTGTACGTCTACACAATGGAGTACTACTCAGTATTAAAAAAAATGATATCCCCAAATTTGCAGGCAAATGTATGGATTTGGACAATATCCTCCTGAGTGAAGTATCACAAATCCATAAATATAAGCAGGGAATGTACTCACTCATTAGTGGACTTTAAATAAAAAGCAAAGCATACCCAAGCGGCAAACCACAAACATTGAACAGCTTGGGATCTGACGCACCTTGGAGCCCATTCCTTCCAGAGAAATACCTGATCCAGTCTTGATGTTGGAATGAGGAACGTGAACTTGCTTGGAATGGATGCTGAACTAAGCCACCTTGGGACCTGGGGACCTCCTTCCCTTGCTGAGGAGGAGATAAGAAGATGGCAAAAAGAGAGAGTGTCTGGGAGGAGTAGAAGGGGAAGGTATTTTTAACAAGGGGATACATGAATAAAAACTTTGTTTTAATATACCATACACTTATGTATCCATAAACCTTCAAAATCCAGGAGCTTTCGAGAGACTGATTCTACTTTACTGTTATATTTTCAGTGTTCCATACAGAATAAATGTATAATATCTGCTCAAAGTTATTGAGTGAATCCCCTCCCAAAAAAAGAAGTCAAACTTCTGTACTTCTGGTGAGTATATCTGAGAGAAGAGTAGTCCTGTAAATAGCAATTTTTGTATAATGTATTTAAAGAAACATTTCTGAATACTTTGAGAGTCTCAAAAGCTGAAGTCCCATCAGCTTCACATGGCAGATGGGAATCTTACAGGACTATTCCCTGAAGTCCTCAGCAGATAAAGCATGGACACAGAATCAGCAGCAATACCTTCTGTTCTTAAAGTTTAGCCTCAGAGCAGGATATAGTTTTTATTTATTTTTTTTCAAAATGGTTTTATGAAAAACTCAATAATGAGAAATATGGTGTGGTGACTGAAGCATTATGTTTGTTTCTGAGTTTCCTTAACCGAGAATTTTACTTTTAGAATGTCAGGCCTTCTTTGTCCAACTTTCTCATGTCTGCAAGGTGGAGTGAGATTTATCCAAGCCCATCGTTGTCCTCAATATCCATTAGTGAAAACACAGCAGCATGGTGTGAGGCTACTCATCCTCACACTTTCTCTTTCTCCAAGTCATTTCAGCACATCATGTATCTTTAATTCTATTTTATTATAACCATCCTGACAGAAGTGTATATATTCTTAAAAGATGGTTATGCATCTCTCATCTTCTGCTGGCTATCATACGTTTTAAATGATCTTTCCTGAGTAACTAAAATATTCACAGAGCCATCACGATTAAAGAACTTGTGAAGGTTGTCTTCTGAAACTGCTTTCTCATAGTTCTGAATAATTTTCAAATCACTTCATAAGAAATGATGATAATTTTTTGAGTTCTTTATACATTTTAGAGATAAATCCATTTACAGATGTAGGGTTGTTGAAGATTTTTTCCCATTCTATAGGCTGTCATTTTGTCTTAAGAACTTTTTTTTTTTTTTTACAGAAGCTTCTCAGTTTCAGGAGGTCTCATTTATTGTTACTTCCAGTGTATGTGCCACTGGTGTTATATTTAGGAAGTGGTCTCCTTTGCTAATGTGTTCAAGGGTATTTCCCAATTTCTTTTCTATCAGTTTCAGTGTAACTGGGTTTATGTTATTATATTTGATCCACTTGGATTTGAGTTTTGTGCATGGTGATAGATATGGATCGATTTAAATTCCTCTACATGTACCATCTAGTTATACCAGAGCCATTTGTTGAAAATGCTATTATTGTCTTCTTTGTCAAAAATCAGGTATTCATAGTTGTGTGGATTAATCTCAGGGTCTTGAATTTGATTTCATTGATCCTCTTGTCTGTTTTTATGGCAATACAAAACTGCTTGGTTTTTTTTTATTATTATTGTTACTGTAACTATGTAGTAATAGAGCTTAAAGTCAGGGATGTTGATAACTCCAGAAGTTTCTTTATTCAAAAGGATTGTTTTGACCATTCTGCTTTGTTGTAGTTGTTTTTGATCTTTTACTTGAAGCTGAATACTGTTATTTTATGGTCATTAAAGAATTGTGTTGGGATTTTAATATACACTGAATAAATCTGTAGGTTGCCTTTTGTAAGATGGCTACTTTTACTGTTGATTGTACCTATCCAAGAGCATGGGAGATCTTTTCATTTTCTGATATCTTTTTTATATCTTTCTTTAGTACCTTAATGCTCTTGTATAAAAGCTATTTTACTTCTTTGGTTATAGTTACACCCAAGATATTTGATATTATTTGCAGCTATTGCAAAGGATGATGTTCCCCGATTCCTTTTTTAGCTCTTTTATAATTTGTATATAGGAGGGCTCTTGATCTTTTGAGTTATTCTTGTATCCTGACACATTGCTGAATGTGTTTGTCAGCTGTAGGAGTTCCCTGGTAGAGTTTTGGGGGTAAGTTATGTATACTATCATTTCATCTACAAATAACAACAGTTTGACATCTTTTCTATTTTTTATCCCCTTGATTTTCTTTTGTTCTCTTATTGCTCTAGCTATAATTTCTGGGCAGATTTCAGTAAGCTGTCTTTGAGGCAGATCGTCCTGAATTTCTATAATTTGCAAAGCTATAAGCCCTTCCTTATTAGAAGGCAGCATGACCTCTGAAGTAGAAGATGCTTGAGTCATCCTTTCCCTCAATAAACCCCAGTAATCAGACAGAAGTTATTGAGTTTTGCTCTGAAGATAGGTTGAGGTATAATCTTGTAAAGATTAGTCTGGAGCATGCCTGGCAAAGTAACAGAGAAAATGTGTACTACAATAACTGAGCTTAGTGGATAAGTACAAGCATGGAAAGAACCAGAAGAAGGTCCCATTTTGTCTGGTAATGTCTATGAGAGCCTAAAGTAGCCATAATCCACTGGCTTTATGCATTTTTTTGAGATTCAGAATTTAAAATTTCTAGTAAAAAAGTTACCCACAGAATAAATCTAAATTATTCCTCGAATACATTTAGTAGCCTGGAGAACTGGCCAGCAATGAGTGAATCAATTTCTTACAGCCTTGGCTGACTCTTAAGATGTGAAAGAAAGCTGCTGAGGTAGTGCATACCTTCTGCAGAAGTATGAGTCTGAATCAAAAAACTAAAATTATGAAAACATAAAAGTCAAGCTCCAAATCAGAAAATGCCAGCAAATAAACAAACCAAAGTAGGAGAAATAGAAAAGAAGACAGGTGAACTAACCATGTCAGAATGAAACCATCTTGTGAGAACATAGAACCCATAGAACACATTCTCTATGGCATTTTGTAAACAGAATAACTTTTCCTCCAGTACAGGAGGACTAATGTACTTTGTTGAAGCTTAACACAATTACCAGTGTTCATCATGATTCAAGATCACAGACTAAATCTGCAGGCTTAGATCCAATGGAATTGTGGGAACTGACATGTAATTTAACCCATAATATATATCAGTGAGTTTTCTAGATGTATCTACCATAGGCTCTGTGAAAAATGCAGATGGTCCTGACCTGTAAAGAAGCTGAACATGAGCCTGGGAACAAGCCAGTGAGCAGAGTTTCACTGTGGTTTCTTGTGGTGGGAATATTCTCTGTATTCTGAAAATAAAAGAACTGGTTTGGCCTATGTAGAGCACCGTAGAAGTGGGTGGAGAATCAGAGGATAGACAGGTAGAAGGAGGGTGGAGTTTGTCAGTCTCCATCTGACCCCTGAAGAAGAGACATGTAAGGAATTCAGGTGAACCGCAGGCTGGGCCACATGGCAAGTAGATTAATAGAAATGGGTTGATTTAAGATGAAAGATCTAGCTAGTAATGTGCATGAGACATGGGCCAAACAGTATGAAGTTTATATAAGTGTCTGATTCATTTCTTTGGGGAACAAAAGCCGCTGCAGCCCAGGTACAAAACTCCAGGCACAAATGGGCCTGGGAAACCTTCTACAACAGTCTCTACTTCAGTTACTGCTTCAGGCCCTGCAATTCTGGATTCAGTTTCTTTATTGATGAACTTGAAAGTGTAAGACTAGTAAACTCTTCCTCCCCTTAGTTACTTTGGGTCATAGCATGTCACAGAAAAGGCTGTAATACAGAGGAATGTGTCAGAAAGTTAAAATGGGTAAGAATTTTTTAATCTACTTTTTAGTTAAAAAGTTTTTTCCTAACCCACCACAGCTCTCCCTCTCTCCCTGCCTCCTAATCTCCCAATCCTTCCTCAGCCTCCCTCTACCCTATTCCCCTATCCATTTTCCAAAGAGGGCAAGGAATCACAAGGTGAGTCAGTTCAGTTCGGCATATCCAGTTGAGGGAGGTCCAAGTCCCTCATCCCAGTATCAAGGTTGACTTAGGTTTTCCTCTGCAGAAAATAGGATCTGAGATGTTAGTCTATGCACTAGTAATAAACTCTGGTCCTACTGCAAGAGGCTCTACAAGCTGCCCACACTGCTTGACTTTCACCTTCATTCTGAGAGTTTAGTCCCTTTCCACATAGATTCCTCAGCTATAATTTCAGAGTTACCTCAGGTCAGCCATCTCTGTGGGTTTCCTCCTCATGATTCTGATCCCTTTGCTGATATACTCTCTTCCCTTTCTCCAGCTGGACTGGGATCTCAATCTGGTTCTTAACTATGGATCTTTACTTCTGCCTACATCAGTTGCTGGATAAAGGTTCTATAATGACAGTTAAGGTGGTCATTTATTTGCTTATAGAGAAAGTCCTGATTAGGCCCTCTCCACTATTGCTTGGAGACCTAGCCATGAACATCTTGTGAGTTCTTGAATGTTTCTTTAGCATCATGTTTCTCTATTAACCCCTCAATGGCTCCCTTTATGAAGAAATCTATTTCTTTGTTCTCCCTCTCTGTTGCTCCTTCCACTCAACCATCTCATTCCATGTTCCCTTCTCACCTCCCCTTGCTCCCTCCCCTGTATGATTCCAATTTACTCAGGAGATCTCTATCGCCCCTTCCCAGGGGGATCCACAGATGTCTCTCTTAAGTTTCTCCTGTTACTTAGATTGGAAAGTGCAAACATTTTAGTAAATTAAATAAAAAATAGGTAATTATATTATATTTAATGAAGTAAGCCTCTCCATAGAAAAATAGATGATAGTCCATGCAACTCAACAATGTACAGAAAGGAAAATGATTGCTAACTGAACTTCTGAAAAGAAGGTGTTATCTTAGATATATAAAGAATTCGGTCAGCAATGCACACTAATAGATTTCTCAAAATAGCCCATATTTGGGAATGCTTATAAGTACTCAACAAATACATGCAACAATGTTTAAACTAACAAGTTAAAATGAAAACCAAAGTCAGTAATGGTCTAACATCAGTAAGAGTCATCTGCAACAAATGCAAATAATATTTACATCCTATTGATGAAATTGGAAGTTAGTAAAGATGCAGAAAACCACATGAAATGCCTTTGAAAATTTTCATTAAAATTTCTTTGGTAGAAAACTAACCTTTCTTTATGCAACCTCTGGCTTGCATGAGACCATGATTGCTTTTATTATTGGGTATTTCAGGCTTAGTTATTGCTTATAATTAATTATAAGAACACACATAGTTGAGCTGACACATTTACCTCTGGGTGATTGTTTTGAATTTTCCCAGATTGTGACTCTTGTAAAGAAAATAAATGACATATCTTACTAGACAAAAGTCTTATTTTCTTGATAAATAACTCAAAGTAGAAATATTATATTACTGGATACATAAACCTCAAAGGTCTAAGAACATAGGTTAATCTTTTCATAAGGATGATGTGCAATAAGCCACTGTGGTAGCTTCATGTTTATTTTATAGTTGATGATTCCAATCAGGAATTTTAATTTTCACTGTTCTGTTAACTACTGATGCAGTAACATTATTACACTCTAAAGTCTCATCTTACATTTTAATTTGTACACTTATGAGCTGGATCATTTTTGCAATTTATTTCATGGGGTTAAGGTATAAGTATATAGATTAGAATTACCTGGCATGCAATTCCATACCAGACATTGTTGTGAATATTTGATTATACATTATATTGCTTGTTTTGTTTCCTCTTATTGTTTCTCAAAATCATTCTATATTCTGATTTTGAATATTTATCTTCTTGACATTTTAGAAATATTTACTTTTACCAATTTAAAATATATTTTATTTTTTCTCCTGTTTTATGCAATTACTTATATCATTTATTACTCTAAAAAACATTCAGTGACTTACTATGTATGTATCCTTACATTTTATGGATAAATGATTCTAAAACATCACACAATCTTCATTTAAAATATCATCAATATAGCTTTATCATACTTATACTATCAACATGAAGGTACAATTTTTGCATTATTTTTTTTGTGTATATTTGTGTGTGTGTTTGTGTTCAAGAATATGTGCATGTATGGTCAGGAGACCACTTTGTGCAGTCAATTTTATCTTTGAATTTTTATATTGATTTGGGGTATTGAACATTGGGTAGCTGTGTCTTTACCTGCCAAACCACCTTAGCAGCCCTCAGTTTAACTTCTATCTCAATTACACTTTTGATGTTTTCCCAGAACAATTTTGTCATTTGTTAATTACCTAAGTTAAGGGGTCTCAATATTCTTTTTTAAAAATGGTTTATTGATCGAAAATTATAAAATTAGACCAATTCAACTTTAAGATGTTGTAAATTTTATGTAAGATATAAACAAATACATAATTAAATTATTTCAACTTGTAAGTTGTGATAAACTATTTGAGTGAACCATGGTGCAGGCCATAAGACGTAGTCAATATTGCCATTTGTACTGTCCAAAACATCTTGTCAGTGATAGATAGAAAGAGGAATGGCACTCAAGAATCTAGAGCCCAAAACCTTGAATAGCCCAATTAAAAAATGGGGTTCAGAACTAAAAAGGGAATTCTCAGCAGAAGAATTATGAATGGCTGAAAGGCACTTGAAAAAGTGCTCATCATCTTTAGCTATCAGAGAAATGCAAATCAAAGCCACTTGACACTTGTCAGATTGGCTAAGATAAAAGACACAGATGACAGCCTATGCTGGAGAGGGTGCAGAGGAAGGGGAACACTCCTCCATTGTTGGTGGCAGTGTAAGTTTGTTCAGCCACTCTGCAATGCAGTATGGAGGTTTCTCAGAAAACTGAGAATCAATCTCCCCAAGGACCCAGCAATACCACTTCTGGGTGTATACCCAAAGACGCACAGTTGCACTCCAAAGGCATTAGCTCAACTATGTTCATAGCAGCATTATTTGTAAGAGCAAGAACCTGGAAGCAACCTAAATGACCCTCAACTGAAGAATGGGTTAACAAACTATGGTACATCTACACAATGGAGTACTACTCAGCAGTAAGAAAAAAATGATATCCTAAAATTTGCAGGCAAATGGATGGATTTGGAGAATATCCTCCTGAGTGAGGTATCACAAACCCACAAAGATAAGCAGGGTATGTACTCACTCATTAGTGGACTCCAAACAAACAAACAAAAAACAAAACAAAAAAGCAAAGCATGCCCAAGCTGCAAACCACAAACACTGAACAGCTTGGGATCAGAAACACCTTGGATCCCACTCTCCATAGAGGAACACCTGACTCAGTCTTGATGTTGGGGGGAGAAAAGTGGATTTGCCAGGAGTGGAGGCTGAACTAAGCAATATTGGAATTTTGGGACCTTGGCATCACCTGCCCATGAAGGGGGGTGGGGAGATGTGGAGAAGAAAGAATGACCTGATGTGGTGAAAGAGGGAAGGGAACCTTGATTAAAGATATACAGGGATAGAAAATGTGACTCTTTTATTCATAATAAAAAAAGAAAAAAATCAATTTGGTAAGATAAATGCATTGAAGAGCAGCCAATATAAAATAGAAATATTCATATATAATAGAAACAATATCTGAAGTATATTATGTAGGGAGCAAGGTATAGGGCTGGAGATATGATTCAGTAGGAGAAGATTTGATGACATGCTCCATGAATGTGATGCAATGTACAGGTCTGAAAAGAAAAATAATAATTTTTTCAATATTGTAAATAGATAAATATGTTTAAAATACAAAAAAGAAACATAAATCTCTAAGCCTCAAGCATAGTGTATCAAACAACAGATCATATGAAGTGACAAATTCTTTTTAAAACACTTTCCAGATGAGTGAATTACAAAATAAAAATGTCCCTGGCTACAGAAAATAAAAAGAAATTATGTGTATTTTATTCTTTTATACTGTCAGAATAGCTCAAATAAATAGTATGTTTTCTTTTTTATTATTATCAATAAAGAAGTCACATTTTCAATCCCTGTACATCCTTAATCAAGGTCCCTTCCCCCTCCCACCACATCAGGTCATTCTTTCTTCTCCACATCTCCTCATCCCCGCCATGGGCAGGCGATGCCAAGGTCCCAAGGTCCCACTCTCCCAATATTTCTTAGTTCAGCCTCCACTCCTGGCAAATCAAGTTTTCTCCCTCCAACATCAAGACTGAGTCTGGTGTTCCTCTAGAGGAATGGGATCCAAGGTGTCAGTCCAAGATGTTTCCGATTCCAACCTGTTCAGTGGTTGTGGTTTGCAGCTTGGGTATGCTTTGCTTTTTGTTTTTGTTTAGAGTCCACTAATGAGTGAGTACATCCCCTCATCTTTCTGGGTTTGTCACATGTTTTCTAACCCCCCCCCAAAAAAAAAAGAAAAAAGAAAGAAGAATGGCCTGCTGTCCTCTAAATATTGCCAGCAAATCTGTCAGCATTTTACCATACAGTATACATTTAGTTTCAAAGGCAGATATTTTACAAATAAAAAGATAAACATACTCAGTGTGAGTAGCAAGAGACAGGACGGTTGTTTGTCAAGTTCCCAGTATTTTAAGGAAATTGGAGCAAAGAATGTAAAAGCGGCTTGTAAGGGTGGAGCCCTGAGCTCAGCAGCCCCTTTTGCCACTACTCCCAACAGCCAGAACTGTGTTCTAAGCTCATGTCACATTTGAAGTGTCTGCATTTGAATGTAATGCATTTCAACTACTGGACTAAGACTTCTCTTGCTGGCACTGTCTTTGTACATTTCAGTTCTGTGGTAAATCTGGCTCAACTGTCCAGGTGTTGGTAAATTCTAGTAAGTCCTTCATTTATGATTCCTTCTCAAAGTGCAACTGGAACATACAGTCACATAAAGGCAGAAGTGGATTTATAAAACTTTCATGCGTTTTACTTTCATTACTGCATACTCAGCTTCTTTTCTGAACCTTTTCTTTTTTTTGCAGGCAAAACAATTTGTTGAAGTTCACGTAGTTTTAAATGAGACACCAAAAACCAAACATTTCTCTAATGTGTTCAGAGTGGAAAGCCTTCTCCACAAACAGATAAACTCAGTGGTGTAACTAGCATTAGGTAGCACTGCCGAGGTAAAGTGAGGTCTGCGAGCTGCCACAGGGCTTGGAAGCTCAGGCTTAAAATATAGAATAGGTAGGAACAAATCATGAGAGAAGGAGATGTTTGAGTGAGGGGAGCAACAAAGAGGGAGAAAAAAAGAGATTCATATCTTGACAAAGGAAGCTAATGTGGGCCTGGAAAGAGACTGGGTGCTAGGGAAACCTCCAAGAACTCACAGGATGACCCTGTAATCAAACCACTATTGGTTTCCAACCAATAGTGAAAGGAGTGCCTAAACAAGATTTCCCCTATAATCAAAGGAATTATAGTGTGACATATATAGTGACAACCTAAGTGTCATCACAGAACCTACATCCAATAACGAATACATGTGGAGGCAGAGATCCCTTGCTGAGCACTGGGCAGAGCTCCTGGTCCAACTGAGAGCAGGGGAGGAGAGTCTATATCAGCAAGGGGAAAAGGCTTATGAGGAAAATATCCACAGAGATGGCAGGCTGGAGCTCTGGGGAGCTCACTGAATCAAGAACAGCATCTGGGAAACCATAGGGAAGAAGAACTAGGCTCTCCAAAGGTGGGCCACTGTCGATTGACATGGCAAGTAAGTGCAGTCTCGAGGGGCTGATAGACTGTTTTCCTGTGAGTGCATTGGAACCTTGAAGCCGACTGCAGAGGAGTGCCTAACTCGGTCTTGAACTGGGATGTGAAAAATCAAACTTGCCTGGAGTGGATGTGTCATGCTGAGTTGACCCACCTTGGGACTTCTTGCCCTTTTAGGGGAGGGTATCGGTGGATGGAGAAGGGGGAGGTTGAAAGCAGACTGGGAGGGATAGAGAGGAGAGAAGGGAGAGGAAGCAGGGGATACATGAAAAACATTTTTTATATAAATAAGTAAAATAAATAAATAAAAATAAAAGTCAGCTCTACGACTTTCAGAATCGCCTGAGCTCAGATTACCAATTTCTCAAGCTCCCTCTTTGCTCTCCCAACTCCTGTCTCTCTGCTCTTCCCACTTCCGTCCTCTGATCTTCCCAACCCTGTCTTTCTCTTCATAGAGAATAGAACATGGTTTATGAAGCTCTTTCAAATAAATCATATCTTCACACCCCTGTTTCTGTCTGGTTTGAGAGACTTCCTTTTCCCTGTAATGAAGCCTATGCTTGATAGCTTTATTTATCCAACCTCTACATTTGAGTGTATATTTGCTTTGTGGCATGTTAGAACTATAGAATTATCACTCACAAAATCTATTAAGCAATGAATGGCCAACTTGGCTGAAAAATATTTCATCTTCTCTGCAAGTGTGGCATGGATAAAGACACAAATTAAATATTTGGTATCAAAATTAGCATCACTTATGCTTTGAATATGATGCAGGAGTGGATATAGATGATAATTCGTTTATATAAGAGCTGTATCTGAACCTTTACATAGTACTGATGGAGATGGACCACTGACAACAACCTGAGACTCTAAGATCCAGTGTATATAGACTGTGTGCTCTTTAGATCTTTTTAGTGTTAATACACAGAATTCTTAGTGTTTGAATTCATAGTTTGGATTCTGTAGAATCAGATTTCTTTTAACCAGCTTCAGATAATGAGAAAGCAGAAGGACTGAAAATAGGAAAGTAGCTAGCTCACATTTCCCTTGCCAAGAAAGATTGAACAAAATTGTCAGAAAAGATTAGCGAGTTCTGAACATGTATCATCTTCATGTTGCAGAGCAGTATTGTAAAATGCAGAAAATTGTTCTTATTGGAAATTTTGTTGTCTAACACAAGAATATTTTAAACACTTAACCAGAATGTTTAAAAATTTGCACAAAATATACATATACCAGCTATATTCTAACTTTAAGTTTTATAAGAAACTTTTTAATTGCTTGGCAGCAGCCCTGTCTTGGCAATTTTGAGAACAGAATGCTTTAAAAGCTGAATATTTTGGCAAGACTCTGCTCATTCTTTCCAGGCTGTGAAAATGTCCATTGCTATCTGTCTAAGATGCCAGTTCCAGAAAGGATGCTACAATTATGATGCATCATTGACCTCCTCTAAAAGACGTTCACAGTGAATCCCTGCTGATATCCCTGCTAGCCCAAGTAACCATCCCAAATCTGGTGCTCCTAGCTTGTATCTCATCCATTTGTGTGAAATGCTTTTATCTACCTGACTGAAAGTTTCTCTGCAACCCTCCCACTGCTAAGATGGTTTCCACAACTCTCACTCTGTTTTAATGTCTTATCTAATTTCTCCCACAGCTCTCCAACTCTAATAGAAATCTATCTGGCTTCATGTACCAGTGCATGGCTCAATACAACTGGATTCTCCTAAGAGGAAAGTCACATTTTACTCCTTATCAAAGTGTAGTGTTGTCTTTGTTTATCCTCATTTTATTTTCCTTGGAAGTTAATTCTATCACCTGCTACCTTACCTTGATGATGGACATTACTTAGTATTGTTTTATTTCTTAATAGTATTCATATGCTTTCATGCTTTCTTGCTCTCCTTTGTTTACATCTTCCTACCCACTCTCTCTTTGTGTCTCTGTTTCTCTATGTCTCCCCTCCTCACCCTTTGTATGTGTGTGTGTGTGTTGTATGTGTGTGGATGTGTATGTGTGTGAACTTACCTAACGTCTGCAACCTGATCTCAATTCTAACAGCCTTCAATTACCTCCCATGAGTTTAGAACAATACATATGCCTACTAATTATTCATGGTTAAAGTTTATAACCATATGGACTCATAAGATAAGACTCATAAATTCTACTATTATTAACCATGCATTTCCATTTCCCTAGACCTTGCTTTTTCATTATTATTCTTTATTATTTTCAACAAACCCTGAAGAGAGCTGGTAATTAGAAAAAAAAATTCTGTAAATTTCAATGCCAATTTGAATGTGTGTTCTTAAGGAGAAAGTCAAAGCCAGTCTTCAGAGGGTTCTGTAGTCTTCAGCTACATGTCTACTGAAACTGCTGCTCTGATAGTTATATAGTATATACTAGCATCAATTTTCATGTCTACTTTTGTATTACCACCAATATGTGCTAATGGTACAATTTGTATTTACTTTGTTTTTCTTTAACTCAGAGTCATTTTTTTTTCTCCCCACTGTGACTTAACTATGTAGTACTATCTATGCAGGCCAGTGCTCTACACTGACACATCATCAACTTGCTTTATACTCTCTGAGATGCAGTTTCAGTAGAAATCTTTCAGCAGAACTTTGAGCATATGTTTGTTGATCTGGCTTACCAAGCTAACTGTGAACTCTCAGCCTCCTGACTATCTAGGATTGTAGATCTACATCAAAAGCACAGAAAAAATTTTCAAATTTATTACTTAAATTCACTTAAATATCTAGCTAAAATAGTCTATACTGTTTGAATTTTTATGTTAATATTGTTGTTACTATTATTTGCATATAATTGTGATATGTATGTGTACATGCAGGAACACTCATGACATATTGTATGTATAGAACTCAGAGGAAACGTTTAGGGAATCAGTTTTTAGTTTGTACCATATGATATAGAGTTAGAAGGCAAGTCACCAAGCTTTCACAGGCCCTCTTTCTTTCTTACAAAACCTTTAGACAAATAATCTAAATATAAAATTTCTGTATCTCTGCCTCATTTTTCTTAAACTCTTCCAACTCCATATAAGCTGCTGATCTGAAGCGATATTGTGTTTACCACAAGACAGTGTATTTTCATCTCTTCTCTTCTTTTCCTCTTTTTTCCCTTTCTTTTTAATTATGAATAAAGTCACATTTTCTATCCGTGTTGACTTTATCAAAGAAGCAACTCTTTGATTCATTGATTCTTTGAATTGTTCTTTTTGTTTCAATTGCATTGATTTCAGCTCTAAGTTTGATTATTTCCTGCCATCTACTCCTTCTAGGTGAGTTTGTTTCTAATTGTTCTGAAACTTTCATCTATGCTGATAGTTCTCTAGTGTGGAATTTCTCTAGGTTTTTCATATAGGCATTTAGTGCTATGAATTTTCCTGTTAAGACTGCTTTCACTGTGTCCCACAAGTTTGGGTATGTTGTGGATTCATTTTCATTAATACTAGGAAGACTTTGATTTCTTTCTTAATTTCTTCCTTGACTCAGAGGTGTTTCAGCTGAGTGATATTTAGTTTCCATGAGTTGGTGGGCTTTCTGTGATTTTTGGTGTTGTTGAACTCTAACTTTAGACCCTGGTGGTCCAATATGATACAAAGGGTTATTTCCACTTTTTTGTATCTGTTGATATTTGCTTTATGACCAATTATGTGGTCAATTTTAGAGAAAGTTCCATGAGATGCTGAGAAATATGTATATGCCTTTGCATTTGGGCGGAAGCTTCTGTACATATCTATTAAATCCTTTTGCATCATAACCTTTGTTAGACTCCTTATTTGTCTGCTGAGTCTCCATCTGGTTGACCTATCCAGATGTGAAAGTTGGGTATTGAAGTCTCCAATTATTAGGGTGTGAGATTGATGTTGGATTTGAGCTTTAGTGATCCTTTTTTATGTCAGTACTCTTATATTAGGGGCATTGATAAACAGAACTGAAATCTCCTCATGGCCAATTTTTCCTTTGATGAATATGTAATGACCATCTTGGTCCATTTTAATTGCTTTTAGCTTAAAGTCTACTTTATTAGATACTAGGATGACAATCCCAGCTTGTTTCTTAGGACAATTTGATTGGAAAATCTTTTCCCAACCCCTTCCTCTGAGCCTGTATCTGTCTTTGTGGTTGAGGTGTGTTTCTTCTACGTAGCAGAAGGATGGCAACTCACTAATCTATTTTCTATGAAAGTCTCACTATTTCTTTCAAATCTACCTAATTCTAACAACCTCACCTTGGCCCCAGTTGCTGTTGTAGTTTCCTAACAGACTCTTTAATTTTTATCTTTCATTCACATAAGTGTTATTCAAACAATGACTATTTAATTATTTTTTCTTGTCAAATCTCAACATCCTCCAAAACTTACTCATCTCACACACAATATAATTTAATTTACTCACCACTACACCTAGGTTTCACTATGCTTCTCAAAAGACAGATCAGCTAATCACCAAATACCCCAGTCTACAAAACACAAAAAAACAACTATCATTTTATTACTGGTATATTCATGTATTGTTTTTGTTGCTGTTGTTGTGTGTATGTGTGCACATTTTTGTAAGCTCATTGAGAAGAATATACTTATCTTATGAAAATGACCTTATCTATTGTACATTGGAAGTGTGGTCAGACCAATGACCTAGTGTTGGGAGCCAAAGTCTAACTTAGCCATATTTTATAAGTTAGCTCCTATAGCTAGCCAGCAATCTTTACTCTATTGTTTTTAGCTAAACCATGACTCCTGTTAGTCTGGCTTGATTCTCTCAACTCAGCAGGTGACATCCTCCAGAACCTCAACCGATAACAGATAGATTTCCATACTAATTCTACCCTGTCTGTTATTCTCCCTCACTGGCCTGCCACATTATTTTATATTTCCCACCCCCTTTTCTCCCAGCTACCTGCATGGCAGAGATTCTGTATAAATATTGGCTGTAACAATAAAGCAAGAGGAGGACTTGAACAGAGAGATTTGTCTTGTCCTTCCGTTCTTTTGTGTTCCTGCCTTCCATTTGTTTCACTCCTAGATTTAGGTCCATGCTGAAGACTCTGCTGGCTGGGGCAACCTGGAACTAATGGACATATGAAAACTAAAGATGGTATAGATGTGGACTATGAAGTCATTAACAGCCATTTTTTATTTTCATGTGGCTTGCTAGAGAGAACAGATACCTAACACATGTTGGTATTGGTACTACAGTTGAGAAGAAGGTGGCAGCTATGGGTTCCATCCTACTACACATTTGGTGACAGAGTTACAGGTCAGTATGGTAGAGTGTAGTGAGAATTAATTCTCTGGTATAATATAAACAATCTACTCCCTATCTATAAGATGCCATCTACAAACTAAAGTATATTGTCACCATAGTTCATTCAGAAAATGAATGGGTTTATTAGATTCCTTTATAGAGCTTGGGTGACTGGTTATGACAGGTATGTGGATGACACCAAAAAAACCACACTGGAATGTCTGCACTGTTTTTGAAGACAGATCATTCATAACTCTATAGAAAGAACTTTATCCAACAAAAACAAAAATCTGAGTAAACTTTAATTGTAGTTGCATCTCAGATGGGCTTTTTATAATACTTTTATTAATTATCAAAAAATGATTTGCCATAAATTTGTCTTAACTGTTTAAAATAAAGATTCAGTATAAATATAACAGTATTAGCTATAGAGTATAGTGTAAGCTATACAGATAGATTTTCCTCATGTTAGCATTTAACGTAAGTATTCATGTAAGAGTATCACCCTTTCTATTTTAAAATTTCCTTTTTAGTATAGTTATTTAAAAACAAATTGTTGGTGGGACACACATGAAGAAGAAAGAAATTAGTGGCTATTAAGTATCTGTTATTATCATGCATTGCATTAAAATTCTGGATATTTCCTTTACATAGCTGCAAATAGTATTTGTTTATTTTTGTCTATATTGAAGACTTGGAAAGATTCAGCTTTTTGCTTTAGTTCAAGCATCTAGCCTTTAAAGATATAAGGGCTTGAAGACAGTCCTCTTTAAACATGTAATATATACCCTTCAATGATGCAATGCTGCGTTTTCTATTAATTCTGATGTTTTTAATCACGGTTCAGGCATATTGACAGCCTTGCATGAGACATTATGTATTACATTTACTTGGCTCTGTTTGTAATCAGCTATAATCTGTGTTTCATCTTTGCTCTTTCAGTCATTGTATGTTTCTCTTCATCATATTTTTGCAGGTCATTTTAATTCAGAATCAGGAATATTTTTCATTGTATGCAAGGTCAAAAGCACTCAGGGGAGGTCAGTTAGGTCTTTGAAAGTATTATAGCTATGTTATCAATTAAGCAATTAGTTTTGAAGCATGTCAATAGTTTTCAAATGTGTGACTTAGCTCTCTTTATGTGATGTTTCATCAAAGTCAAGCTCTACACTATCTGATCTGATCTCATGGGTCTTTTCACAGGCTTCTGTCTTACCCTCTTGAGTATTTAAGTTCAGTGGACTTGAAACCAGCCTTCAGAACAATCAACTTTACAAAAAAGAAGATACAAAAAGCTGAAATGCTCTAAAATCCAATATAGATTGAGTTATTTAAAGATATGTAATTAAGCTATGTAACTATCTAGGCTGTTACAGTGAAACACAGGCTGGCTTTAGATTTAAAGAAATCCTCTTGACTCAGAATTTAAATGGTGAGATTATAAACGTGTGCTGTTATACTTGACTCCTAGATAATTTTATGTAAAATTCATAAAGTTTACACCATGAAAGTTTGTTTTATGTGTATAATCATTAAAACACAATATTATTTATGAACAATAGAGTAATCATAAATTAATGAAGCACCCACATGTAAGTTTAATATTAAGTATTTTAAAAAGATATTTTTATTACATGTATGAAAACCTTGGTCCCATGACCTCAAACCTGTAGTAACTTTATAATTATTTTCTCAGATGTTCAAGAGAAACTACCTTGAGAGAATTCTTTAAATTGAAAAATGCCATGAATCTGTTACAATGTGAGATTCCACTTTAAGTGGCAGTATTTTCTTTGCATGAGTGAATTCTGTTATTATAAGGTTTTTTAGAACTATTTTTTTACCATATTGATCTGTAAGTAGGGGATCTGCAGAAAAGCATCCCCATGGGTGGAAAATTCTTGCTGACAGTCTTCCATAAAGCTGTACTGAAACTCTTTTTATTCCTCCAGTAAAGGTACATAGCAGTAGGAATAGCAAGTTTGTACTTCAGCTTCACATATCCTGTCCAGTCTTCTGGTGTGAACTGGTCAGCTTGAACATCCTCAGCCTGTTAACACTGTAAAGTGGATCAACAACAGCAGCTTGCAGATGCATTGTGAGGATGCTAGAGGCAGTAGAAATGAAAGTCCTGGCTTGGTAGCTACTGAGGATCACATGTTGCTTTGATTGTCTTCAGCAATATCAAGATTCATTTAAATGTGTATAATTACTTTGTGTAATTTATACGACACCTTAAATTCATAAACTTTGAATTTCTGAATATTTCATGGAAAAATATGTTCCTTCCTATGCTTTGCTGTAATGATAACTATAAATGGACCTAAAAATATATGGTTATATATTAATGAACATAGAATCCATTACTAGTTTAAAATTAGAATTGAATTGCAATAGAAATCTCAGTTCTAGAAAAAACATTTACCAAGAAGCATATTTCTTATTTGTTTTCAAAACAAGTTCTAGCCATTGTGAATAGTTATACCTGATGGCCAATAACTCTGGATGAATGGACTGTGATCTATACTTTGTACTTGTTTTTTTGCTTCACTCCTCAGCTGAGTGAATCACCAGAAAGAGCTGTTCTGTTGCTGTAGTGTAAATGGTTCCTTCTAACACTCTCTACCGCATGCTGTATTGAAACCTGCACTCAGCACCATTGTTGTCAGAGACACATTTGATTTGTTATTGTAATATTATTTTAGCAGCAAAAGAGTAGTTGATTTGCTTTATCCATTATCAATCTCCAATAAAGTCCTGGTATTGCATTTTTATCTATTATGTGAGAGGTAAAAAGAAAATGATGATCTTCCTGTGTGCCCACTGTTGTCTCCTTTAATATAGGTGCAGATCAAGATCGTTTTGTTCAATAAGTAAACAAGGGAGATGAAAACACCTGCTCCACTTGAAGAGGATAACTATAATCACACCACTTTCATTTCCTTGTTGTCTATGTCTAGAGCTGGGTAAGTGAGAGTAGTAGAGGAATCACACAGCCCAGGTTTTTGTACATAAGCAGTTTTAACATATGTTTCAAGCCTTGGATCCAAACCAGTGCTTTATCTATGCAATACCAGAGCTATGTCATCAAGCTTCATTTTGAGTCTAAAAGGAGAATTTTATTAACCAAATACTTTCATTTCTATTATCTTTACTTTGTATTTCAAATCTTAATAAAAGTTTGATAAAGAGGAATGGACAGTGACAGTAAATGCAGGCAGTGTTGATGGGAGAATCCAAACTAGTCTTTATCAGAAATTGTGTCACCAGCTGTAGCATGGTAGCAGGTTTTCTCAGCTCAGAAACATCCTGAGAATGAAGAACAACTCTGATTCACACTTGGTCTGCAAACTCTGGAAGTATGTATTTTCCATCATACTTTTAAAGATTACACTAATGTAAAATTAGCTTTTATGAATGCGCAACAATGAGAAGTCTCAATTGTTAACAGCATTTTTTGCTTTTGCCGAGAACCAGATGCTGGATCCTAGAACACACATGAGAAGTCTACAGCCACATAGAACTATAACTCAAGTGGTGTCTAATGCCTTCTTCTGGCCTATATGGGCACTGGCACAAGTACACACACACACACACACACACACACACACACACACACACACACACAAGGCAATGGGGAAAGACAAAGAGAGATAGAGATACAGAGAGACAAGACAGAGGTAGAAAGACAAAGGCAAAAAGAGACACAGAGATATGCAGAGAAATATAGAGAGACAGGCAAATTAGGCAAATTTAAGAAGATTGGGATGATGTTAAAAGTTCCTTATTGCAAGTATAGCAGCTCTAGCGATAAAGGAATCCTGACTGTTGGAAAATAGTGTATCAGAGCTATCCTGGAAGCTTAGGCATTCCATTCCTGGGAGAAGGCATAAACAATTCATTAGGAATGTTTGGTTCAATCTAATACCACCAAATTGCACAAATGTCAAATGTCTTCCAAGTTCACAACAGGTATACATGAAAACCAAAGATGTTAAAGCAGCCATTATGTGGTTCAACATTGCTAGATCTGTGTCAAACAGCTGTGCTGGCTTTATGACTCTTGCCTTTCCCATGAGATATGATTGTGACATGATTTAGAAAATTCTTGATCTGAAGTATAAGACTGAAGCTCTCAAAATTGTATGTTTTTAGTACAAAGTAATAAATTTAGAAATAATTGTATTCATCTATAAAATTTATATTTTTTCATCTTATATTCTTTTTTAAATTTTTTATTATGAATGAAGTCACATTTTCTATCCATGTATATCCTTATTTAAGGTCCCATCCCCCTCCAACCCCCTCCAGTCACTCTCTCTTCTCCACATCTCCCCATCTCTTCTCCAGCATGGGCAGAAGGTCCCAATATGGTTCAGTTCAGCATCCACTCCTGGCAGATCCACTTTCCTCACCCCAATATCAAGACAGTCAGGTGTTCCTCTAGAGAGAGTGGGATCCAAGGTGCCAGTCCAAGGTGTTTCAGATAACAAACTGTTCAGTGGTTGCGGTTTGCAGCTTGGACATGCTTTGCTTCTTGCTTTTTTGTTTAGAGTCTACTAAAAAGTGAGTACGTCCCCTGCTTATCTTTCTTTGTGATACCTCGCTAAGGAGGATATTCTCCAAATCCATCCATTCGTCTGCAAATTTTAGGATATCACTTTTTCTTACTGCTGAGTAGTACTCCATTGTGTAGATGTACCACAGTTTCTTAATCCATTCTTCAGTTGAGAAGCAACTAGGTTGTTTCCAGGTTCTTGCTATTATTAATAATGAACATAGCTGAGCTAATGCCTTAGAGTGTGAATGTGCTTCTTTAGGTTAAATACCCATAAGTGGTACTTCTGGTTCCTTTGGGAGATTGATTCTCAATTTTCTGAGAAACAGCCATACTACATTCCTGAGTTGCTGAACAAGTTTATATTCCCACCAACAATGGAAGAGTGTTCTCTTTTCTCCTCAACCTCTCCAGCATAGGCTGTCATCTGTGTCTTAACTTTTTGTTTTTTGTCTATGTGTAAAAGTTGATCAGTGGAGTGTAATGTAACCAGAAATTCTTTCTGTACAGTACTGCATATTCACAGTGAACACTGACTTGTGTGTTATTAGTCTGTTTCACTTTCACTGCTACTCTTGAGACCAAAGTTTCTGAGTCTTTGAGCATATCACATTGATTACTTATTTCAAACAAGCTGAAGAGCAAGATTATATATAGTTTTGTACATATATATATGTGTGTGTGTGTGTGTTTGCTTGAGGTTAGATATGAGCATATGTGATTGTGAAAATCAGCATTTGATCACCTGGCAATGGAGTTACAGTCTGTTGTGGCACCTGATGTGGGTTCTGAAAACTGAACTCTCCTCAACAGGAGCACCAAGCCATTTTATAGCCCATGTCTTATTTTTACTGGAATTGACTTCAATTTTCCAGCTGATGATTCTGATCATCCACTTTGTTACTGTAAGCAATATTCAATTTATTACATTGTTGTGAATACATTCATGGTGGTTATCTGATTTGTGGGATCAAAATGGTTGTTCTTTTTCACATTTGAAAGAAAGTGTCACATCCAATCTACAAAGATTCACTTGCTTTGTGAGCTTCCCTTTTCTCTATCAATAGAAGCTGAGGCATCACCTAGAAGGGCTGTCTGTCAATTTGATGGTGAACCATTGTTCTGGAACTTGTTATATTAAATGTATTTGTCCTGTACTTGAAGATTGACACTAAGATCCCTGTACAGAGATTTGCCTCCACATCCATAATGGTTTCTCAAGGAGAATGTTCCTAGCAAGAAGTTTGGCAAATTACCATGTAAGAGTTGGCTTTGTTTATATTACAGGGAGCTCATGAACCTGACCATCATTCCCTCAATGACAATTAGAAGAAAATAAGCTAAACAATACATGCTTCTCCAAAACTCCTTTTACAATATGAGATGCACAGGAAGACAATTTACAAAAGCTAAAATGAGTTGTGTGGTACAGTGGAAAGTGGACCTTGAAGGTCAAGAAATACCAGGAAGGTCACTAGGCAAATGAAGACTTTATTCTTTCCTTCCTTCCTTTCTTTTTTTCTTCCTTCCTTCCTTCCTTCCTTCCTTCCTTCCTTCCTTCCTTCCTTTTGTCTTTCTTGTATTTAAATCATTAGACTTATAATAAAAAAGAGAGGAAAAATTGTTTAATGAAATAAACTTGTTCAATGCCAATAAATACAAACTCTGGCTGACTTGTAGTTAAACAAATACCAAGACAGCATGTAAACACAAGCCTTAGAAATGTATGTGTTTTTATTGAAATCCTGTATACTGTGTACCACCACTCATGCTCATCCATAAACACAAGACTTCTTTTTTTTTTTTTAATTTTACCTTTGAGTTGATCTCTTTTTTTTAATGTTAAGAAGATAACACCATCTGGAACTTAGAGAAGTAGCCTTTTACATAAAGATCATAAAAATCATTGCAAATATTTTGTAAAGATAAGGCCTGGTTGAATGACATGTGTACAGAAAATGACACACTCTCTCTTTAGTGGAGAAAAAAGTGAATAATGTTTTATGAAATTTATTGAAAATTTGTATAAAATAAAACCAGGCTATTTAAAATGTGATGTTTCAGAACCAACAATTTAAAAAAATATCATTGCTCATATCCACTTAATGATTGATTTCTTACTGTGTGCTTTTATTCTACAAGTAGCTGCTGAACTCCCTCTTACCCTGAGGAAGAGAAACATCATTCTTATAGTACACTGCATTAACATGATGGATAACCATCATTATTACTGTAATCTTTTTTCTTATAGCTTCCATTTTGTTTTACCCAATGGGCAAATTGCTACTATTTGGACAACACAAAATAAGAAACAAATTTTCCTATATTAGAACATTAACATTTCTCATTCAAGTATCCTTTGAAGGACAATCATCATTTCAAGATACTCTGGGATCTCAGCTCAGCATCAATGCTATGGTATGAATCTGTTTGTTTTATAAAAATATTTAAAATTTAATTTTATTGCAGTGGTGTTCAAAGACAGGGTATTCAGTTATAAATTATATCTTTGTAAGGGACACAAGGCAGTTAGTTTCTAGAAGAGGATTGATTCTCATAAGTGTTTGTCCCTCCCCTCATTTTAAAGTTCTCTGGATGTCTCAACCTGATCCATGATGCAAGGCTTTTGCTTCTCAAATGCCCTTGAACTTCACAGTTTTCTCAACACTGAGACAAATACACCTGTACTCTGAATTCAATTGCAGAAAATTGACTAAAATACAAATCAAATCTTTTTCCAACTCAAATGAACTCAAACTCCAACTGCTTTTCTAAAGACAAGACAGAACCAAAAACAATTGTTTTCAGCTGATGAGAAACCATTTGGAAACCACATCTCTTTCCTCCCTCAGATGCAATTTCTTCCTTTTTCATTTTTTAGATAAAAAGTTGACTTGTTTTATAAATCCACATCCTGAGATTAATTTCTTCATGTAAAGAAAAGTGTTGCAAGGGGAAGATCTAGGGGGAGAACACACTGTCCTCTCCTTCCTCATGAAGGACTTTAAGCACTTTCTGTATAACTATTTTTTTCTCCACTCTGGCCTATGAGTTTTTATTAATGTGTTGTAATCAATGCCATCAGTTTCTGTTCTGACTGATCTCTGTGAAAGTAAAGCCAGGCATGCTCATGGCTTCCAGCTTCCAGAGAAAGCTTCTTGTATGAAGAGTATCTCAGAATCTTTGTTTTTCATATTTTTTTAACCTGACTATTATGTCTAGTTTTGTCATGCTGGAGATTATTAAGCATATATGAAAATACTTGTTCATTTATAAAGCAGATATTCATAAAGTCAAATATTTTTGCAGTCTGAATACATAGTATAAAGTGTTTTTAAACCATCATTAGTCATCAGAAGGCTGGTGGCTAAAAATTCACCAAGTCAATTTGAACAAGAAATTGTTAAAAGTTCAATTTCAAAGAGAAATTTCAGTAAGGTAAGTAAAACCTGTTCACACAAAGCTTAATTTGGAAGGTTAATTTCTGTTTAATTAATGGTCAGTGGTCCAAATGAGGGAGAAAATGGTGGAAGGTGCTGAAAAATTTACTTCTAACAAAAACTCTGATGAAAAAAATTGTCTTAAAAAAAGTTTTCCTTCCTCCAACTGCTTCAGCAGAGAAGAAGTGAGGACTTTGAAATTCAGAACCCGTCCAGAAGTGAGCAGGTTCCGGCACCAGGACCACCTTTCCAGGGAGTTGCTCTCCGGGACCAGGGTACCCTAGATCCTGATGTCAACTCTCCCTAGAAGACAGGAGCTAGGGTTCAGTGGTGAGGGCCTCCTCCAGCCACAGCTTAAAGAGGGGACCTTGCACAGTCGGGTCCTGCCTCCAGGGAAACCTGCATCATCAGAGAAGGACTGAGAATTTGAAATTCAGAGAAATTTCCTGAGCAGAGTCAGAGATTGAGCCCCTTGCTCAGAGGAGACAAGAGACACACAAGTCCTCTAGCCACAAATGACTAGGAGATGCCTAATCCAGAAAACTGAAGCCATGGGCAGACACAAGTGCAAAAATACATATAACAATATAAAGAACAAGAAGGCAGCACCAGAAGAAACTGGTGGTTCTACAACTACAAGACCTGAACAATGAAGAGGAAGCAGAAAAAAACAACACCAAAAACACCATTATGAAGATTATTGAAGATTTCAAAGAAGATATAAAAAAATTCAATTAAAGAAATATAAGAAAATACAACAAAAAATTGGAAGAGATGAACAAATTGTTGAAACAAAACCAAGAAAAGGTAAAGCAAAAAATGAAAGAAACATTCCAGGAACTAAAAACTGAAATACAAGCAATAAAAATGGCACAAAATGAGGCAAAGGTGGTAAAAGAAAATCTGAAGAAAAGAGCTGGAACTACAGATACAAGCATAACCAACAGAATCCAAGAGATGAAACATAGACACTGTAGAGAACACTCAATAGAAGAAATAGGTACATCAGTCAAAGAAAATACTAACACCAAAAAAGTCATACCACAAAATGTTCTTCTGGGACACCATAAAAAGACCTAACCTGAGAATAATAGGAATAGAAGAAGGAGAAGAATACCAGCTCAAAGGCACAGATAATGTATTCAGTAAAATCATAGAAGAAAACTTTTCTACCTTGAAGAAGGAAATGCCTATAAAGATACAAGAACCTTACAGAACACCAAATGGATATGGCCCCTAAAAAAGTCTGTTCATTACAAAATAATCAAGCCACAAACATACAGAAGAAAGAAAAAAATTTAAGAGCTGCCAAAGAAAAGGGTCAACTTATTATAAAGGTAGAAACATCAGAATAACACATGACTATTCAATGGAAATGATGAAAGCAAGAAGTGCTGGGTCAGAAGTTATACAGTCACTAAAAGAGCATGGCTTCAACCTAGACTACTATACCCAACAAAATTATCAATCACCATTGATAAAGTAAACAAGATATTTCATGACAAAGTCAGACTGAAATAATACCTACTTACTAATCTGGCACTCCAAAGCATTACAGGGAAAACTCTAACCTAAGGATGGCAGATACACCCATGAAACCACAAATATTCAATAATCCAACAGAAGAAAAGCCCAGAGAGAGGAAACAAGCTACCACCAAAATTAGCAGTAAACATCAATCAGTGGCACTAATATCACTTAATATCAATGGACTCAACTCACCTATAAAAAGACACAAACAAAATGGATAAAAAACAGAAGTCATCCTTCTGATGCATACAAGAAACACACCTCAACCACTGGGACAGACACAGGCTCACAGTAAAGGGTTGGGAAAAGATTATCCAATCAAATGGCCCTAAAAAACAAGCTAGGGTTGTCATCTTATTATTGAACAAAATAGACTTTAAGCTAAAAGCAATTAAAGTGACAAAGATGGACATTACTTATTCATCACAAAAAAATGGTCAAGAGGAGATATCAGTCCTGAATATTCATACCTCTAACATAAGGGCACCTACCTATGTAAAAGAAACACTACTAAAGCTCAAATCCCTTATAAGTTCTCACACCCTAATAGTGGGAAATTTCAATACCCTACTTTCACCCCTGGATAGGTAAACCACACAGTGACTCAAAAGACAAATAAGGAATCTAACACAGGTTATGATGCAAATGGATTTAATAGATATTTTAAAAAGCTGCCATTCAAATGCAAAAAAATACACATTTTTCTCAACACCTCATTAAACTTTCTCTAAAATTGACCACATAATTGGTCATGAAGCAAATATGAAGAGATACAAAAAAATGGAAATCATCCCTTGTATCATATTGGACCACCAGGGTCTAAAGTTAGAGTTCAACAATATCAAAAAATTACAGAAAGCCTACCAATTCATGGAAACTAAACATCACTCAGCAGAACCACTTCTGGGTCAAGGAAGAAATTAGGAAAGAAATCAAAGTCTTCCTAGAATATAAGGAAAATGAATCCACACTGTACTCAAACTTGTGGGACACAATGAAAGCAGTCCAAAGAGAAAAATTCAAGCCCTAGAAGCCTATATGAAAAGCCTTGAGAAATCCAGGCTGTTTTTATTACTGTAGCTCTATAGTATAGCTTGAAGTCAGGGATGCTGATACATCTTGAGGTTCTTTTGTTGAGTAAAATTGGTTTGGGAATCCTGGCTTTCCTGTTATTCCAAATGAAATTGAGTATTGTTCTTTCAAGGTCCAATAAATATTGTGTTGGGATTTTGATGGGCAGTGCATTGAATCTGTAGATTGCCTTTGGTAGAATTGCCATTTTTACTATGTTGATCCTACCAATCCAGGAACATGGGAGAGCTTTCCATTTTCTGATATCCTCTTCAATTTCTTTCTTCA
>PVIH01006764.1:58991-107470 GCA_004025045.1 Sigmodon hispidus | reverse complement strand
CTCTGGACAGGGTTCGAATCCGCCCCTCAGAGACCCCTGCAGTTAGTTTGCTCAGTTCACTCAGTTCGGGGTCGCGGTAGGAATCCTTGCAGATACCCTCAGCAGCAGCAGGAGCTGTGGGTGTGGCCAGGTGCAGAGTTCAGCTGCCCCTGCTCCAGAGTGCCGAAGATCAGTTTCTTAAATGTCCATTGTCATCTTGGTGGGAAGCACAGTGGCATGCAGGCATTAATGGTGCTGGAGAAGGAGCCAAGAGTTCTACATCTGGATCCTTAGACACCAGGAAGAGAGATTGACACTGGGTGTGGTTTGAGTGCTTAAATCCTCAGCACTCACCCCCAGTGACACACTTCCTCCAAGAAAGCCACACCTCCTAATAGTGATACTTTCTATAGGGCCATTTTTGTTCAAACTACCATACAGTGTTACATGTTTGGTGTAGTGTTAGATGTTCGCCACACCTCCTAATAGTGATACTTTCTATAGGGCCATTTTTGTTCAAACTACCACACAGTGTTACATGTTTGGTGTAGTGTTAGATGTTCAAAAGTAATAAATGGGAAATTTTCTTTACAATTTATTTTTTCAATTGAGAAATTGATCTTTAGTAGTGGAATTAGTATGGTCTATAATTTAATGTATGTGTATAGTTTATTAGCATATGTAAGAGTGTTGTTAGACTTAAAATATATTTTTTTATTGAGAACATTAAAAACTGGTGATAGTGATCATAGTGAAAAATAAGCTCTGTGTGTTTGGGATGTTCAAAAAGTTAGTTTATCATGTCTCATTTTGTTGAAATAAATTTAAATTTTTGTATCCGAAAAGCATATTGGACATATTTGGGTGTTTGGTTAACTGGTTAACTCAATGTAGGAACACAGACATCTTTTTATTTGATTTCTCATCTCTATTTTCTTCCCTCTTTACTTCCAAATCAGTCTTTATTGAACCTGTTACATGTGCATAAATCATGTAACATTAGCCAAAAGCTCCTGCTTACAGAGATTTGTTTCTGCCTGCCTGGTCCTTTCTCTGCCTGTTTCCAGCTGTCAGAGATAAAGCCCCTTTATTGGTTACACAGCTGAAAATGAACAAACTGGAAACAAAAAGTCCACTCAAGGAGGCAAGAAAGAATTGCCTCAAATATGGACGCAGCCATTGCTGCAGCTGCCCAGAACTTAACTTTTCTCTCTTGAATTCTCAGAATAAGCTCTGTTTGATAAAAGGCATTCAGAAATGTTTAGGTCTGGACCTAGGCTCTATTCCAGACTACATTGTTGTGACAAAAGCTTCAGTGTGCTTTTTTCACTTTAACTTCCAAGTCCAGTGTTGAGATCTGTGACCTTGTCCGAATCTCAAAGGCTTTCTAAAAAAATGAGCAAAATGTTTAAAAAGATTGAACTACTGCATAAAATTATAAAAAATTATTATTGTCTACTTAATGATTATAGTAGTTATATATATATTTTAAAATATTTATTTTTATTTTATGTGAATTGATGTTTTGCCTGGATGTATAACTGTGTATGGATGTCAGATCTTGGAATTACAGACAGTTGTGAGCTGCCATGTGGTTGCTGAGAATCAAACTCAGGTCCTACAGAAGAACAGTCAGTGCTCTTAACCACTGAGCCATCTCTCCAGCCCAGTAGTTATATTTTTATTAGATCTGAAGAAAAAATTAGTCTAATGTTAAAAAAAAAAAAAAGCTGCTAACTGCAGAGAATAGTATTAACAGCATGGAAGATCTCAGAGGAATAGACACTTTGTTCTCACGGCGGCATCATTGTGCATATATTAACATAATGTGTTAGGAGGAGGTGCCATTGTAGCAAGGGATCAGTTCACAAGTTACTCCATTGCTTCCTTTGTCTCTTGGCTAGTCTTTATTATTTTTCTTCCAAGTAATATTGGAGACCCATGTCTGTATATAGTGTTCCTCCAGATCCAAGTTTTTTTTCTCAATGAATCATAATTTTTTTCATAATTGGTTTTCGTTGTATGTGAAATTTTCCACTAACTGTCTCTTTTCTCCCTGAGTCTCTGCCCTTTCTGGTAATCATTTACAGTAGAGTCAGTGTTTCTGTGTAACCTCCAGTCTCTCTTGAAGTGCTGACCCTTCTGCTGTAGCCTCCCACATGCTGGCATTTATATAGGCTCACAGTTTCCATACCTGGCCTGTACAGTTCCCTCTTAAAATATGTGGGTTGGCAAGACCACTCTGCATGGAAGTTCTCTACTGGGCCCAGTGACTAGAGTTCAGTTCCCAGCGGAAGGAAGGAGAGAACTGACCCCTGCTGTTGTCCCCTGACCTTTGCCTACTTGAGCCTGCAGCTGCACGAGCACACACAGACACACACAGACACATGCACACAGACACGCACACAGACACAGACATATGCACACACACAGACACAGACACATGCACACAGACACACAGTTACGCACACACACACACACACACACACACACACACACACACACACAGACACATGCATACAGACACACACAGACACATGCACACAGACACACACACAGACACACGCACACAGACATGCACACAGACACACAGACACGCACACACACACACATACAGACACATGCACACAGACATGCACACAGACATGCGCACACAGACGCAGAAACTCGCACAGACACAGGCACACAGGCATGCACACAGACACACACAGACAGACACACAGACATACACACAGACACATGTACACAGACACGCACACACAGACACAAACACAGATACACACACAGACACACGCACACAAACATATGCACACAGACACACACACAGACACACGCACACAAACATATGCACACAGACATACACACAGACACACTGACACGTGAACACAGACATGTACATAGACACACAGACACAGACACACGCATACACACAGACACACTGACACGTACACACAGACACGTACACAGACACACAGACACATGCACACAAACATGCACACAGATACACACAGACATATACACAGACACACTCACACAAACATGCACACAGACACAGACACAGGCACACAGGCATGCACACAAACACACACAGACACACACACAGACATACACAAACATACGCACATAGACACATACACACAGACACATGCACACAGACAGACATACAGACACACGCACATGTTTTTTAAAGTAAAATAAAATATAAGACAAAAGAGCTAGAGTGTATAAAGGTAATAAGAGTTTGTGTTTTAAAGAGTTCTTTGTATTAAGTCTGATTCAGTTATAGTAGAGCTTTATAGCCAACATTGATTTTTTTTTTTGCTAAGTGACTGTTGTTGGGATTAGATGATAGCATACATAAACATTTTTCTTTCTGATATAGATGTAAGATTTTTGCAGAAAACACCTGCACACAAATTCCTGTACATGTATTATTTACTATTAATATGTTTACCTAAACTGTTTTTTTGATCTGTATGTTTAATTAACTGGTGTTTTAGAATTATGTACCACTTTATATATATAAAATTAATAAACTTTTCCATGTTATGATTTTGAAACTGCCCTTTTGCATAGTGCATTTTTTTCTTGTGCTAGATTGATACATGTATGTTTTGAGAAATAATGCTTTGAGGAGGTCAGAGTTGAGGTTCTCTTGGTCCCTTAATATTAGCGCTGTTTAGAGTTGTAGTAATTATAATGAAGGAGAAATAAGATTTTAAAAAATAGCTTGTTTATAAACAATTCACAATTACTTATAATTGTTTATTTCCGTTTTTGTGTGTGCGTTTGTGCTTGTGTGTACAGAGGACAGAGGTCGATGTTGAGAGTTTACTTCAGTTGCTTTCCACCTTGTTAGTGAAAAGCCATTAGGCAAACAAAATATATTGCAGATGTTCTGTTGTTGCTGGGGAAAGTTTGGTTTGATACAATCTTTAGTAATTGTCTACAGCTGGATCACCCCTGGCATGTTCAAGCTTGTCTATCTTTAGTGGGTTTTATTTTTATGAAATCTCTTTAGTTTTGTTCCTTTATGACTTCAAACATTTCTCTAGAGCGTATCAAAAATCTGGAGTCTGAGCAGGCCTCTCTGCAGTCAGAAAATACACAGTTTGAAAATGAGAACCAGAAGCTTCAGGAGAAACTCAGAGTGATGACTGAGATGTATCAACAAAACCAAGTGAAGCTTCAGAGGTGAGACGTGTTGGGGAACTCCATTGGATGGCAAGAAAATGGCTTCAGAGTGTGTGTTACATAGTCAAGGCCTTAAGCATGATTATTGGATGTTATCAATTATATTGCATCATTCACCTTTAAGAACATTATTTGATCTTGATGCACACTTTCCTTCATTAAAGAAAATGTAAATGATGTTGAAATTTCCAGACTATCTCACAAAATCTTCCTTAATGTCAGTAAGCATTAATCCTATTATTGCCTTAAACTAATGCTGAGAAGCTGGGCAGGGAATCTTGAGTGGTCTCTGGGGATGGAATTGCCTGATGTATGTAAAACTGATTTTTTTTTCTCATGTGCAAATTATTTTTGTGCAGTGCTCTTTGCTCTAGTTAGATAATGACAGTATCTTTTGTCTAGTTAGTAAATGACAGTGACTTTTGTCTAGTTAGTGACAGTGTTTTTTTTTTAAAAAATATTTTATTTGCTTATTATGTATATTATGTGTTTTGCCTGCATGTATGCTTGCAGGCCAGAAGAGGGCACCAGACCTAATTGTAGATGGCTGTGAGCCGCCATGTGGTTGCTGGGAATTGAACTCAGGGCCCCTGTACGAACGGTCAACTGCTCCTAACCTCTGAGCCATCTCTTCAGCCCCCATGACTGTGTCTTTTGTCTTGGGTTCAGGGCTGTGGTTTGTCATTTTTAAATGCCTCTTTTGTATCCCATGTTTGTTTTAGCTAATCTTGTTAGCTTTCCTAACTTTTAATCTGATGGCATTTTACCCTTTGCCAGTACTCTGGTTAGTCTTCATTGGCAGTAGGAGGCTTATCACAGGAGCCTCATGAAAGATTGTCTTTACACCTGAACCTCTTGCACTGTCTTTTCTCTGTAATCACAGACTAATTCTTAAAACATGAATTGTGGGTAGGGTCATGGTCTTTGGACCCCCTACGTTCATTTAAACAGATTTAAAGCAACACTTACCTTGACCTGTGAGAGCCAAGGTTATTGTCCTTGCCTTCTGGCTGTCTTCAGCCTAGTCTAGGCCTCTTTCCTTTGTGCTTTCTATTGGCACTGTCTTTCTTGATGTTTGCTGTGCTAAGCACATCTGTATCTTTTTTTTTCTGGTCACATCTGTATGTCAGTGTCTTTTATGCCTGTTCTTTTGATTGAAGTGGCTGTTGTTCTCCTGTGTGTTTGCATGGTTTAATCCTTTGTTTCACTTGGGATGACAGGTTCAACTGTCATCTTAAAGAAGTCCTCCCTGGCTGCCCTCACTGACACAATGCCTCCTATTCTGTTTTCTTTATCCTTCTTCCCAGTCCTTCTTGTGCTCTAAACATTGTGTCCTTCACCTCACATTATCTTTAAGCTCTGTAAGAAATATTGTAGTTTTGTTTATATTCCTGGTGCCTAATTTGAGAGGAAAATGGTAGGCTTCTGGTTAATATTTGTCAAACATACAGATAAATATGCTCAGTGCACTTTAATATTGATGTTGGGGTATGCTTGCCCAGATACAGGCAAAGGGAAGACCCTTGAGATACTGATCCAGCAATTGCAGATTTTTGAGTACAAATTATGGCATAGACTTTTCATCATAAGACCTAGCAGACCTCATTTCCCTTTAGGAAGATAATGAAAGTCACTTGCCAGTCCTTATTCTTCATACATTCTGGGTCATAAAGTGGGCTTATGACAAAATTTGTTTGTAACCTTAAAGTCTGTTCTTACAGAGCTTTCATGGCCTTTCATGGGTATGCTGAGAATGATACAGATACTGAGATGCCCAATGTGAGCATCTCTTTTCCTTTCTTCCTTCCCTCCTCCCTCCTTCCTTCCTATCTTTCTTTTCCCCCTTTGTAAAGATTTTCTTTAATTTTATTTTATATATTTGGTGTTCTGTCAAATTTATGTCTGTGTGAAGGTGTTGGATCTCTTGGAGCTGTAGTGGTGAGCTGCCATTCAGAGACTGCATCTGAACCTGAGTCCTCTGGAAGAGCAGCTAATACTCTTAACCACTAAGCCATCTCTCCAGTCCCTCAGCCTCCTTTCTTATACAAGCAAGGAGTGGCACTCCTTGCACTGGATGAGAACTCTTTTACATCAGTCATTTATCAAGAAAGTGCCCCATATGCTTGCCTACAGCCTAGTCCTATGGAGGTATTTTCTCAGTAGGCTTCCTTTTTTCCAAATTACTGTAGTTTGAGAAGTTGGCACAGCTATTTTGAATCCCCAGATATTATATGTTGTGTTCTGAAGATACTCACTACTCAAGTTGAATTATGTCACTAGTTCTTGTGGGTAGGAAATAGAAAGTTGGTGGAACTCTTAAAATGGTAACATTAATTCTTGCCTGTATATAGCATACTTTAGGTTTAGTTATTTTTTAGATTTTTTTGGTTCAGTTATTTTCTTAATGTTTTTCATAACTGATGCATACTACATTGCTTTTACTTTTTGAAGTTTAATATTGGAAAGAACTGAAATATTAGAACCTAGGAGTTCTGTGTGCTGGGTTTTATCTTTTTTTTGTCTGTGTGTGTATTCTTTCTTTTTTTTTTTTTTGCTTTCATTTTTCTTTTTTATTATGAATAAAGCCACATTTCCTATCCATGTATACCCTTATTTAAGAACACTTCCCACCCCCTCCAGTCACTCTCTTTCCTCCCTATTTCCTCATCTCCTCCCCAGCAAGAGCAGTAGGTCCCAAGGTCCCAATATTGCTCAGTTGAGCATCCATTCCTGGAAGATCCAGTTTCCTCACCCCAACATCAAGACTGAGTCAGGTGTTCCTCTAGAGGGAGTGGGATCCAAGGTGCCAGTCCAAGGTGTTTTAGATCCCAAGCTGCTGCTCAGTGGTTGTAGTTTGCAGCTTGGACATGCTTTGCTTTTTGCTTTTTTGTTTAGAGTTCACTAGTGAGTGAGTACATCCCCTGCTTATCTTTCTGGGTTTGAGATACCTCGCTCAGGAGGATATTCTCCAAATCCATCCATTTGCCTGCAAATTGTATGATATCATTTTTTCTTACTGCTGAGTAGTAAGTACTCCATTGTGTAGATGTTAATCCATTCTTCAATTGAGAGGCATCTAGGTTGTTTTCAGGCTCTTGCTATTACCAATAGTGCTGCTATGAACATAGCTGAGCCTTTGGAGAGCGAATGTGGGTCTTTAGGGTATACACCCCGAAGTGGTATTGCTGGGTCCTTGGGGAGATTGATTCCCAGTTTTCTGAGAAAACACCATACTGCATTCCAGAATGGCTGAACAAGCTTACATTCCCACCAACAATGGAGGAGTGTTCCCTTTGCTCCACATCCTCTCCAGTATAGGCTGTCATCTGTGTCTTTCATTTTAGCCAATCTGACAGGTGTAAGGTGGTATCTCAAAGTTGTTTTGATTTGCATTTCTCTGATGGCTAAAGATGATGAGCATTTTTTCAGGTGCCTTTCAGCAATTCATAATTCTTTTGCTGAGAATTCCCTTTTTAGATCTGAAGCCCATGTTTTGATTGGATTATTCAAGGTTTTAGGCTCTAGTTTCATGAGTTCTTTATATATCTTAGAGATCAGTCCTCTCTCACTTGTAGGGTTGGTGAAAATCTCTTCCCATTCTGTAGGCTGTCGATTTGTCCTATTGACAGTGTCTTTGACTTTACAGAAGCTTCTCAGTTTCAGGAGGTCCCACTTATTGATTGTTGGTCTTAGTGTCTGTACCACTGATGTTATATTTAGGAAGTGGTCACCTGTGACAATTCTTAGAAGGATATTTTCCACCTTCTTTTATATCAAGTTCAGAGTGGCTGGGTTTATGTTGAGGTCTTTGATCCACTTGGATTTGAGTTTTGTGCAGGGTGACAGGCTTGGATCTATTTGCATTTTTCCACACATTACCAACCAGTTATGCCAACAGCATTTGTTAAAGATACTATCTTTTTTCTATTGAATATTTTGGGCCTCTTTGTCGAAGATCAGGTGTTCGGAGGTTTTTGGGTTAATGCCCGGATTCTCAATTCTATTCCATTGATCCACAAGTCTGTTTTTATGCTAGTACCAGGCTGTTTTTTTATTACTGTAGCTCTATAGTATAACTTGAAGTAGGGGATGGTGATACCTCCTGAGGTTCTTTTGTTGAGTAAAATTGTTTTGGCAATCCTGGCTTTCCTGTTATTCCAAATGATGTTGAGTATTTTTCTTTCCAAGTTCGTAAAATATTGTGTTGGGATTTTGATGGGCAGTTCATTGAATCTGTAGATTGCCTTTGGTAGAATTGCCATTTTTACTATGTTGATCCTACCTATCCAGGAACATGGGAGAACTTTTCATTTTCTGATATCCTCTTCAATTTCTTTCTTCAGTGATTTAAAATTTTTGTCAAATAGATCAGTTACTTCTTTGGTTATAGTTACTCCAAGGTATTTAATACTATTTACAACTATTATAAAGGGTGATGTTTCCCTTATTTCTTTTTCAGCCCTTTTATCTTTAGTGTATAGAAGGGCTACTGATTTCTTTGAGTTAATCTTGTATCCTACTACATTGCTCAAGGTGTTTGTCAGCTGTAGATGTTCCCTGGTAGAATTTTGTGGACCACTTATGTATACAATCATATTATCTGCAAATAGAGATAGCTTAATTTCTTCTTTTCCAGTTTTTATCCCCTTAATCTCCTTTTCTTCTCTTATCACTTTAGCTAAAAGTTCTAGAACTATATTGAATAGATAAGGGGAGAGAGGACATTCTTGTCTAGTTCTTGACTTTAGTGGGATTGCTTTGATTTTTTTCTCCATTAAGTTTGATGTTGGCTGTCGGCTTCTTATAAATCGCCTTTATTATATTGAGATATTTTTTCTGTATTCCAGATCTTTCCAGGAATTTTATCATAAAGGAGTGTTGGATTTTGTCAAAGGCTTTTTAAGCATCTAAGGATATATGATCATGTGGTTGTTTTCCTTTACTTTGTTTATATGATGGATGACATGCATGATTTTTCCTATATTGAATCATCTCTGCATTTCTGGGATGAAGCCTACTTGCTCATGGTAGATGACATTTTTTTTATATATTGTTGTATATGGTTTGCCAAAATTTTGTTGAATTTTAGGATCAATATTCATGAGGGAAATTGGTCTGTAATTCTCCTTTGTTGTGTCTTTGAGTGACTTTGGTATTAGGGAAATTGTTGCCTCATGAAAGGAATTTGGCAATATTCCTTCAGTTTCTACTGTGTAAAATAGTTTGAGGAGTAACAGTAGTAATTCTTCTTTGAATGTCTGATAGAATTTGGCACTGAAACCATCTGGACCAGGGCTTTTATTTTTGGGGAGGCTTTTAATGACAGCTTCAATTTCCTTAAGGGTTATAGGCCTGTTTAGGTAATTAATCTGATCTTCATTTTATTTTGGTAGATGGTACCTGTCCAGAAAGCTGTCCATTTCTTCTAGGTTTTCCATTTTTGTGGAATACAGATTTTCAAAGTCTGATCTGATAATTCTCTGGATTTCCTGGGGGTTTGTTGTTATGTCCCCCTTTCCATTTCTGAGTTTGTTGATATGGACACTCTCTGCTTTTCAATTAGTTTGGATAAGGGCTTATCTGTCTTGTTGACTTTCTCAAAGAACCAACTCTTTGATTCACTGATTCTTTATATTGTGCTTTTTGTTTCAATTGTATTGATTTCCACTCTAAGTTTGATTAATTCCTGCTGTCTACTCCTTCTAGGTGAGTTTGCTTCTAATTGTTCTAAGGCTTTCAGCTGCGCTGTTAGTTCACTCGGTGGGATTTCCCTGGTTTTTTATATAGGCATCTAGTACTATTAATATTCCTCTTAAGACTGCTTTCATTGTGTCCCACAAGTTTGTGTATGTTGTGGATTCATTTTTATTAAATTCTAGGAAGTCTTTGATTTCTTTCTTAATTTCTTCCTTGACCGAGAGGAGGTTCAGTTGAGTGATGTTTAGTTTCCATGAGTTGGTTGGCTTTGTGTGATTTTTGATGTTGTTGAACTCTAACTTTAGGCCCTGGTGTTCAGATATGATATAAGGAATTATTTCTATTTTTTTTGTATCTGTTGATATTTGTTTTATGACCAGTTATGTGGTCAGTTTTAGAGAAAGTTCCATGAGGAGCTGAGAAATATGTATGTTCCTTTGCATTTGGGTAGAAGCTTCTGTAAATATCTATTAAATCCATTTGCACTATAACCTCTATTAGACTCCTTATTTCTCTGTTGAGTCTCTGTCTGTTTGACCTGTCCAAGGGTGAAAGTGGGGTATTGCAGTCTCCCACTATTAGGGTGTGAGAATTGATGTGGGATTTGAGGTTTAGCAGTGTTTCTTTTACATATGTTGGTGCCCCTATATTAGGGGCATAAATATTTAGGATTGAAATCTCCTCTTGATCAATTTTTTTCTATGATGAATAAGTAATGACCATCTTTGTCCCTTTTAATTGCTTTTAGCGTAAAGTCTACTTTGTTAGATATTAGGATGGCAACCCCTGCTTGTTTCTTAGGACCATTTGACTGGAAAATCTTTTCCCAACCCTTTACTCTGAGCTTGTGTTGTTTTGTGGTTAAGGTGTTTTTTTTGTAGGCAACAGAAGAATGGCTTCTGTTTCTGTTATCCATCTTGTTAGTGTGTGTCTTTTTATAGATGAGTTGTGTCCATTGATATTAAGGGATATTAGTGACCACTGATTGATATTTCCTGCTGTTTTTGGTGGTAGCTTATATGTAATTCTTTTCCCTGGGCTTTTTTTTCTGTGGGATTATTGATTGTTTGTGGTTTCATCTGTGTATCTGGGATCCTTAGGTTGGAGTTTTCTCTCTAAAGCATTCTGGAGGGCTGGATTGGTAGATAGGTATTGTTTCAGTCTGACTTTGTCATGAAATATCTTGTTTACTTCATCTATGGTGATTGATAGTTTTGCTGGGTATAGTAGTCTTGGTTTGCAGCCATGCTCTTTTAGTGTCTGTATAACTTCTGACTAAGCCCTTCTTGCTTTCATTGTTTCCATTGAATATGGGTCTGCCTTTATAAGTAAGTTGGCCCTTTTCTTATGCAGCTCTTAAAATTTTTTCTTTGTTCTGTATGTTTTGTGACTTGATTATTATGTGGCGAGCAGACTTTTTTTGGGGGATCATATCTATTTGGTGTTCTGTAAGCTTCTTGTATCTTTATAGGCATTTCCTTTTTTAAGTTAGGAAAGTTTTCCTCTATGATTTTATTGAATACATTATCTGTGCCTTGAGCTGGTATTCTTCTCCTTCTTCTATTCCTATTATTCTCAAGTTAGGTCTGTTCATGGTGTCCCTGATTTCCTGAACATTTTGTGTTATGGCTGTTTTGGTTTTAGTATTTTCTTTGACTAATGTATCTAATTAGAAGGGGTTCTGAGTATTCCACTCCAGAGATTCTCTCTTCCATCTCTTGGATTCTGTTGGTTATGCTTGTATCTGTAGTTCCAGATCTTTTCTTCAGATTTTTCATTTCCATCTTTGCCTCATTTTTTGCCTCTCTTATTGATTTCTCTTTCAGTTTTTAGTTCCTGGAATGTTTCTTTCATTTTGTGGTTTACCTTTTCTTGGTTTTCTTTCACGGGTTTGTTCCTCTCTTCTCATTTTTTGTTTGTATTTTCTTCTATTTCTTTAAGGGAATTTTTTTGTATCTTCTTTGAAGGATTCAATAGTCTTCATAAAAGTGTTTTTGGTGTTGTTTCCTTCTGTTTTCTCTTCATTGCTCTGTTCAGGTCTTGTAGTTGTAGAACCACCAGTTTCTTTTGGAGTTGCCTTGTTCATTATATTATTAAATGTATTTTTGCACTGGTGTCTGCCCATGGCTTTAGTGGTTCACAATTAGGTGGCTTCTAGGCAGTTGTGGCTTGTGTGTCTCTTGTCTCCTCTGAGCAAGGGGTCTTGTTGATCTCTGACTCTGCTCTCGAAAGGAGTCTGAATTTCAAAAACTCAGTCCTTTTCTGATGATGCAGTTCGCCCTGTAGGCAGGGCTCAGCTGTGCAAGGTCCCCTCTTTTAGGTGTGGCTAGAGGAGCCCCTCACAGCCAAACCCTAGTCCTGTCTGCTCAGGAGAGTCTGGGATCCTGATCCTGGAGAGCTACTTTCTGGAAAGGCGATCAGGCACCAGAAGCTTCTCACCTCTGGACAGGGTCTGAATTCCCGTGTGCTCCTTTAAATTTGTGACTTCACCGTGGGGCTCTCCCAGAATCTCCATCAGTGGATGTTACTTTCGCAGTGTCATTGTCAACTTAAGATGCATTAGCTACTCTACCATCTCTGTGGTAAAACACCATGACTGAAAACCTAAATAAAACAAAGCAACAAAAATAAACTCACCTAAAACCCAGAAAACTGTGATCAAGGCACTTGTGGAAAGGAGAGTTTATTTTGGCAAACATGTCCGGAGGGAGAACCTGTGAGGGTGAGGAGCATGGGAGAAGGTTCTTGGAGCAGGAAGCTGAGAGATCATAACCCAGACTTGAAAGAGAGGGAAAAAGCCAAAAGTAGGGCAAGGCTATGTGCTCCCAGAGCCTGCTCGCAGTGGCAGTCATGTGACATGTAATGACACGCTGGTGAACTGTGAACCACAGATAATGATGTTTTCATGACACTGGCACCATTGATTCTCAACCATCCTGGTTTGTGTCAGTTCACACTGATGTCTACAGAGTGATGAAGTGGCTTGTTGGTTCATTTCTCAGAGACCTGTTACTACAAATTATATGCCTGCATTTGGTTTCTCTGTGTTGTAGTTTTATTTTTGTGCAGTTGAAATAATAATCCCTTTTGTATAGCTGCTGACTGTTAGTTGGTCACACAAAAGTCTGTCAACAGTTCTGGTACACTCTGATATTTCAGTGAGTTACTTGTTAGCTATTATTAGTCTAAGCAAAAAAGCAGTGCAGGATTAGTGCTCGTACTGGTATTTATTCTCTTATTATTTTTAACTACCAATTAAAAATATTGGGGTTACACACCTTTAATCCCAACACTGGGGAGGCAGAGGCAGATAGATCTCTGTGAGTTCGAGGCCAGCCTGGTCTACACTATTTGTTCCAGGACAAACAGGGCTACACAGAGAGACCCTGTTTCAACAAACCAAACCTAAACAAAATCCAAGCACCCTTCCCCCAAAAGCCATAGTTTTAGTTGTTGGCTGTTGTAGAAGGTTTCTGGGCCCGGAGGTTTGTACCTGGCCCGCGGGGGCTTTTGTTCCCCAAAGAAATGAATCAGACACTTATATTAACTTCGTACTGTTTGGCCCATGTCTCAAGCACATTACTAGCTAACTCTTTCATCTTAATTCAACCCATTTCTTGTAATCTACTAATCTACCTGCCACGTGGCCCAGCCCGAGGCTCACCTGGATTCCTTACATGTCTGTCTTCTTGGGGGTGGGATGGAGACTGACTAACTCCGCCCTCCTTTTACCTGCCTGTCCTCTGATTCTCCACCCACATAGGCCAAACCAGTTACTTTATTTACATCATACAGAGAACATTTCCACCACAGTTGGCTTCTTATTAACAAACATAATGCTTTATTACAGTAATTCTTAATAAATGATAGTCTTAGCTGTGTTTACTAATATTTATCCTGGACAGATTATGATAATGTAAAACACTTGAGAATGTTATCACAAAATAGCACTATAATGAGAATGAGTTTATAATGCTAAATTTCATTTCAGAAATTCACAGACTTTTTTTTTGCCTGTGACCTTTGCAGAGGTGTATAGAAATTACTTTGTGTGTGGTGTACCAGTTGTAATTTTTTTAATGTAGTTGGTTATATGTATTATATACCTAAAAAAAATTCTTTATTTTAAGGCAATTTGCAGTAGAGCAAATGCACCAATCAGAGAAAGAGGAAAACTTATCCAAAGCAGATGAGAAGGTCAGCTATGCGACCGAGGAACTGGAGGCCTGCAAGTATGAAGTACTCTTTCTTATCGGGGATGCTTAGCAGCAGGAAGCAGTAACAAGATGTTTTTTGTTGTTGTGTTTGCTTTTTTTTGAGATAGGGTTTCTCTGTAGCTCTGGTTGACTTGGAACCTGCTGATCTCAAATTCAGAGATTTGCCTGCCTTTGCCTCCCAAGTGCGAGGACTAAAGGTGTGTGCTACCATCACCCAGTGAATCGGCTTATCTTTATTTAATTACTTTGCATCTGAATTTTTTGGCATTTTGCAGATAACCAGAAAATATAAAAGGAAAAATGTTTTCATTTCAGGAACTTGAATATTCAAGGGTAGACATCTTTGTAAATACTTACAAATGCTGTGTGTGGTAGCACTGGGAGTTGAGACAGAATGATCAGGGCCACCCTTGGCTAAATAAGGAGCTTGGGCTACATGAGACCATGTCTCACAGAAGGAAATAGTTAATCCAAGCTTAGTGGCCTTTGTTCAAATGGAAAGAATGTACTCAATATTAACATTCAGTAAGTGTGCCACTAAATGAGCAAGCCATACAGCATTTTAGCTAACGCTTAGCTGTAGTTTAGATTAAGCCCCCAGTGGCTCTAAGGAAATCCTCGGATATCTGTTACAAAGAGGCATACTACACAGGCTGAGTTGTAGGAACACTTCATCTTGGGAAGAGTAAGCTTCAGTTTAGTCTAAAAGGACAAATTGCTTTCTGTGTTTTATAAAGGCAGTATGTTATTTTACCTTGTAAGAGTTCCTCCTCTGAGCCTGGTGGTGTGGTGCTCACCTTTATCCCAGCTCTTGGGAGACAGAGGCAGGTAGATCTCTGTGAGTTCATGGCAGCCTGTAGTAGCTAGGGCTAAGCAGAGAAAGCCTGTCTTGAAGAAAAAAAAAGTTCTTCTCCTAGAACTGTTAAGATTATAGGATCTGAGTTAATCGTTCAGGATTCCTCTTCCTGAAAATTAAAATCTGAGGAGTAGGCCTGGTGACAAGTGTGTGTGACTCCTGCACTTAGGGTAGAGAGATTATAACCTTATATATTGTACAAATCCTTTGTGACATTGTTTTAGCCACACACAAACTGCAGTACTCACAAGGTTTAACAGACGTTACAATTAGATAAGGAAAAGATGCACTTTAAAATCTGTCAGCATCTCTCAAAGATGAGCCTTTGGGTAGAACACGCTGTATTCTTGTGGCCAGGCCATTCATTCCTTATTCAATATTACCACTGTGGAATAACTGCCTTTTCCTTATAGAAAGCACGCTGAGGCTCTTGAACAAGAGCTAGAGAAAACGGTCCGTTCCTATGAAGAGCAGGTATGTGTGTGACTGCTGTTGTGTACACAATTAGAGCTCTCTGACTTGCTAGAACTGATGTGGGACCATAGCTTCCATCCCTCCTGAGGAGTTCCATGAAACTGAAGTATTCCCAGAGAACCAAAGATGCTGAGATTAAAATATCCTGAAACTGTTTTTTTGGGGAATGAGGATTACGTAGCCCAGATAATTTCTGCCACGCTTGCAGTCCCACATTGTACTTGTCTGTTCCTTGGGAACTCTTGTTGTTGGTCATCACATGAGGTCTGTTGGCATTAAAAATTTTACATTTGTGTTTAAAAGTTCAGTAGAGTCGATCATACGTATACATGAAAGTATGTGTTCAAAATACTTGTGTTGCTTCAGAGATGCCTGGGCAGTTTGAGTTTAGGGTTTATGTGCTAAATTTTAGTGGTGAGAATGAATGTATTTATTTAAGAATAATTTTAATAACTTTAATTTTTAGGTTATTTCTCATGAAAAAAAAGCACATGATAATTGGGTAAGTTTTAAGTTCACCTAAAGCCGTTTTGTCAAATTCCTTTCAGAAGATACTATTAGATTTTAGATTAGGTAAAAATATAAGCAGTGTTTAAAAAAAAAATCACTGTCTATTAATTTTACTAATGATATCAGTGATGAAATCATATTACAAGTCATAGCATAGGAGGCTGAGAAGTAATCATCTTTTATTTTGTACTTTTCTTTCTGAATGCAAATAGTCAAAAAAAATCACATAAATATTAAAAGGAATTCTGGGGCTTGGAGAGATGGCTCAGTAATTAAGCTTGCTGCTCTTCCAGAGGACCTGACCTGCATTTGACCATGCATGACCTTGTTAGATGGGCTCATAATTGCCTGTAATTCTAGTTCCAGGTGATTTGACACCCTTTACTGTTCTCTCAGGACATACACTTTCGCACTTAACACACACACACACAATGCATGTGTTGCATGTAACGTATGCACGTGAGTGTATGTGTGTCACACAGCAAGCATCTTGTAACTGCAGTTATGTCACATGTCACATTCAGACAGAATCCTCATAAAACTAAATAAAATTTTAAAATAGTTATGTGAATCATTCAACTTTCTAGCTAATATTATTGGTGGGTGCAACATCCTTTTTCCTTCCAAAATGATTTTATGATAACATATTGGAAAATAATTACACACCACAAGAAACAATCCTTTTGTTGTTGTTTTTCAAGACAGGCTTTTTCTGTATATCCCTGGCTGTCCTGGAATTAGCTCTGTAGACCAGGCTGGCCTCAGAGATACATCTGCCTTCCTCTGCCTCCTGAGTGCTGAGATTAAACATGTGTACCACCGCAACCCAGCCAAAATACCTATTTTGATGGTGCTAAAATATTTTTAAGTTATGTTTTTTTGTGAATGTTTGATTTATTCATTGACTAATATTAATACTGTTTCCACACTTTTAAGTGAAAGCAAATTTGAAGATAGAGTTCCTTTTACTTGTAAATAGTTAATGGTTATAGGATGTTAGTCTTTTATCTATGTGTGGTAAGCTCACTTTTTTGCATTTGATTTATCTAATGTTTTATATATTCTCCGTCTAATATGTAGAGTTCACAGAATGACTGGTAAACATGTAGATGATTATTTGGGAACATTGCATGTTCTTGGTATTTATTATAACTAAGATGAGCATGGTACTGCACACTACCAACATATATACACATAAAAACATGGGTTTGTGTTTGTGCACTTACATGCATACAAATAAAGACTACTTAAATAGTATTTGTACATTGTTCTATACTTAATAGATGGGCAATATTCATTGGTTGTAGTTATGGCCTGTATTGGCATTCTGTGAAACCTTTGTAGTTTCTCATAATTACGGGCATAATGGCCATCCATTTCCATTGACTTTACTCTAAGCTTATCTGCCAGCATGCCGCTTTAACTGCTGAGCCATTTTGCTAGCTGTCGAGCATGCCTCTTATGATAGGATATTTGCATCATCAAATAATTTAAGGCCCCAATTTTGCATTTCAATAGCAACATTCATTAACAAGTACCAATTAAACTCCAGCTTTATGTTCATATTTTTGGTTGGCATAAAAGTCATTCCTTTTTGAATAATTACCTAAGTTTAGAATATTTTATATTGACTAAAATAAATGCAGACTCATATCTGTTTTTGATTGTGATATTTCATGCCATCATGCTGATATTTATGCTGCTCTTACATTTAAGTTTCTATAGATATGGTTTCAAAATGTATTATTTTCTTCCAGCTGGCAGCTCGCAATCGTGAAAGAAACCTCAGTGATTTAAGGAAAGAAAATGCTCACAACAGACAAAAGTAAGTATTCATGGGAATTCTTTTAAAGCTTGAAATAGTTTCTTCATTATGTAATACTTTATAAAGATAAATTTAAAAGAGTTTTCTAGTAAAACCACATAATCTGTTACAAAATAGTTAATTTTACTAAATGGTGAAGTTTTAATTTTTGTTGTTGTATAAAATACTTTTCTTGGGCTACTATATTTTCTTTGGCACTTTAAAGAAGATTTTACAAGTTACACTGTAAAAAGTGTCACTTAAAAAAATTAAATCAGTGTGAGTAGAGAAGAATCAAGTGTAGGCACAAGAAAGGATGTCTCTCTGACACAGTGATGCTTAGAGTATCAGTGTTCCTCATTGCTAAGGAGATATAAAGTATTTGTCTCAGCCCTGGTTTGTTGTTGGGCATAATGTTGTGCAATAATAAAGAAAGGAAGAGTAAGGGCTTTTATCTGTGGGGGTAGCCGTCCTGTATCGTGTTAGACTTGCTTGCCCAGCTCTACCTCTAGCTTCATTATAAACAGGTTTCTGTCTTCTGGCTTATAACTCAAGAATTAAAGAATTAGGAACTAAATAACATTTGTTTAAAAATGTAACATTTAAAAGTACGAAGTTTAGAAATAGTCATATTAATTAATGAGATTTCCAATCTTACAAAGAGGAAGTGTAGATAACTCAGAGCAGGCGTTCTGTGCCATAGCCCTGACCTTTTCATTTAGGAGTCAGTTAAAGACCCTATCTCAGTTTCCTTAGTTACAAAATTACACACTTGCATTAGTTTATCTTGGAGGGTTGTAATTCAGAGATATGGAATTTTTGAGACAGCACTCATCCAAGCAGTTCCAAACATTAGTACCTCCAACAAGAAGCCAGTCATCCTCAATTAAGTGTGGGAACTGAAGAGAGGTATCTGGGCAGACCAGGGCTGACTCCTTTTCTTTTCAGCAGATGCTAAGCTTGAGAGAGGAGCTGATTTGGAGGTGGCCTTTGCTTAAAATGTGGTGTTTCTTTCAGATGAGTAATTTCGAGATGTTTGTTCTTTGTTTGCAGATTAACTGAAGCACAGTTTAAACTTGAACTTTTAGAAAAAGATCCTTATGCACTTGATGCTCCAAATACAGCATTTAGTAGAGGTAATCTTTTTTTTTAACTCTTTGTTTAAAAATACATATTGTATATTCATGTATATTGTATATATAGTTTACTTTAGTGTAAGTTAACATTTTCATCTAACAGTATTTTGTAGCAAGGATTCTATTTGAAACTGTTTTGTTAACTCTGGGTTTTGGTTTCTGAGTTTTTTTCCTAGCAGTAATGAAAATGACTGATACCTCCTTTTCTCAGTGAAATGTCATAACAGATATTTAGTGCTGTCAACTTCTTGAAAAGTCCAGTGCTCTTAATAAGGTACCATTAGATGATTTCTGGGAGAATGATTGGGAAGTACTTAAGTGGAATGGCATTGTGACTATTTACAAATTAACAATACTTTGAAATTTGCTTGATTAAAGTCAGAATTAACATAGCCATTCAAAAAATCTTGAAGTATTGATTTAAAAGGTAGGGCAAAGGTAGTTTACAGATTGATGACTGTAAGTATCCCAGGGAAGTTAGCTCTTCAAAGGTGCTGATTCATTATTGAGTTAGCATTTTAATGATCTCCAAATAGCAAATCATTTTTAAAATGATTTTAGTTGAAGTGGAATTAAAGTCCTGTAGTTATGAAATGAAATTTTTATAGGTAGAGCCTACTTTTAAAAACCTCTGAAAGTCAACAAATCACTTTTGAGAGTCAACTTTCATTAAAATGTGAATGTTAAATATTACATTTTAAAATACTAGATTATTGGAGACTTCAAGTAGTAAGAAAGCTTGGAGTGGGGCAAGTATGTCATCGGAATTTTTGTTTTAATGCAAATCAGGATTCTATGGGAGCATAAGCCATGCTTTGATCTTTTCTGTAAACCATTTGGGTGTCATAGGTACATACTTTATAAGACTTACTGTGTTTCAAGTGTGAGTTCCCTGGTGTTTAAATTATTTTTGTTGTTGAGTTTTCAACTTTGAAAGCATAATCAGAATTTGGGAGTTATTACTTTTTTAAGATGGTAGAAGTCTCAGTCATATGGATTACAGAAAAATTTATTGGATGCATAATTATATCTGAGTCTTTAATTTGTAAAATTCAAAAGTAATTTTTGATTGTTCAGAGGCAAGGACAGGCTAATGTTTGTGAGTTTGAGGTCGATCAGGTCTACAGATTCAGTTCCAGGCCAGCTAGTGCTACATAATGAGACCTTTTAAAAAACAAAACAACACACAAAAAATTGAACAAACAAAAAAGCAAACCCACTTCATGCTCCCTAAATCCTTCAGTAACTCCTCAGTACAGCCAGCATCCTTTGTTTAACTTGTGTGATTACTTACAGTAGCTAATGGTTTTGTTTTGTTTGTTGTTGGTTTGCTTTATGTACAACATGCCTTGAGACTTATGCTTAACCATATAAAACTTCTCAATTGCTTGTAACCTACCCTCAGCATTGCACAGATAAAAATAAGTAACATTTAACAGAGACCTTACCACCTTCATATTTGAAACATCAGAACTCTCTGAGGGCTGAAGGGGTAGCTCTGCTGGTAAGAGCACATACTGCTATTACAGAGGACCTGAGTGCAGCTCCCACCCATGTTCAGTAGCTCATAGTCCCTGTGAACTTCAGTTCTAGGGGATTCATTGCCTCTGGCCTCATAGGCCACTGCTACTTAAATGTACATACCCCACACATAGACAGACACACACATAAGAAATTAAAAATAAAATAAAGCCCTTTAAAAAGTCAGAACTCAACTATATAAGTGTAAAGATGATAGAATTCAAGTTCTGAGTATTTATATATCCAACCTTAAGTTTTTAGTCAACTAACCATCTAATTTCTTGAAAAGCTTTAAAAACATCAGGCTTCCTATCTAATCCCATGTAGTGTTTGGGGCACAGATTACATCCAATGACAGGTGTTGAATAGGATTCTAAGTTGATGGTACAGCTACCTGGATTTGCATTTACGTCTGCTGTTTTAATTTTTCCAGAGCATTCCCCATATGGTCCCTCACCAATAGGCCGACCTTCATCTGAAACGAGAGCTTTTCTCTCTCCTCCGACTTTGTTGGAGGGTCCAGTCAGACTCTCACCTTTGCTTCCAGGGGGAGGAGGAAGAGGTATATTGTTTAAATATTTTTATTCCTCTAAATTTCTTCCTTTTCAACTCAACTTACCTTTAAATTTACAAATAGACATTTGGAAAGTAGGGCATTCCTTGCACTTATCATAGATTGACTTACTTTTATTATTATTATTTAACTTAGTAAAGAATCTTGGGCCAGATATGGTGGCACACACCTTTAATCCAAGCTGTTGGGAGGCAGGAGCAGGATCTCTGTGAGATTGAGGCATGGCTGGTCTGCAGACTGAGTTCCAGGGCATTCAGAACTTCGTAATTGATTCTGGCTCAGAAACCGTCAAGAACCAAACTCTTCATAGCACCTTGTTCTGATATGTTTCTCTTGTCCACACAGTTTAAGGCAGGTGGTCATCCCAACTCTGAAGTTTCAGAACTGCAGAGTGTTCTTTGAGTGTAACACTCAAAAAGTTGTGAGTTTTGAAGCATTTCATATCACAGAGTTTGGGTTTGTGGTGCTCAACGCTTCAGGTCTATAAACACACACATAGCTGTCAGCAGTGAAGCACACCTTTAATCCCAGCACTTGAGAGGCAGAGGCAGAGGCAGGTCGATCCTTTGAGGTCATAGCCAGTCTTGTCTACAAAGTAGTTCCAGTGTAGCCAGGACTGTTACACAGAGGTTTTTCTTGAAAAACCAACCTTCCAAGCAAGCAAACAAAACACAACACACATGCACACAAATCTGAAATTGCAAATGCTTATGGTGCCATGCATTTTCAGTAAGGAATATGCTACCTATACTGGATACTTAGGAGTCAATGTGTATCTTTCAAAGCTATAGTATACTACATAAAACCTTTTAAAGAACATGTAAGATAGAGCAGTATAACAAGCATAAAATGTTTTAAAGAAACAGGACCAGAATGAAGAATTTTATAAGTATATATTTAATTCAGCAATCTTTTTTTATAGATTGTGAAAACCCTTATTCCCCCTTTTAATCATGAAGGAGTCAGAAGTGTTCTAGGCAGAGTTTGGATGGGGTGTTTGTAGGAGTTCTAATTCTTATTGATGCTTGGGGTTGTTGGCATTGCTCCCACACTACCTTGCTTTTTCTGTGTTTCCATAGCCATGTTAAGTACATGTTAAGAACTGCTACGGAAATGTCTCTAACTATTTATGTAAGTGATTTAACAAACTAAATATAAGGCAGGTACAAGTGAGACTGTATAACAACAGCAATCTAAACCAAACACAACAGCATTTCACTGAGTCCCCTCACCTCTAGAGTCTCTCAGGCAAACTGTGTACTTCTGCTAAACCCAACCTCACTGTAAGTATTTTAGAATCCTTTTCTTTGTGAGAATATCAGGTTCCCAGGTGCCCAGTGTTAGGCACTGCAGGTGAAGGAACAGTTCAGTCTCTTTCCTCTTTGTTATCTTCTTGGTCCTCTGTTTACTCCATGTGGAACTGTTTTCACACCTCCTGTCAGCCCTCACTATCTTCAGGAAGAGCTTTGCTTGTGTTGGTTTTTCCCGGAAGCTTCTTACAAGAGTAACTGTGCCAGACACGGAGTCCTAGTGGGTTGTATTGAACACTCCAGACAGAGGTTCAGTTTTGAAGTTTACATGTCTGCTGTAAGCCTTGGGCTTGATGCTGGCAGTCAGTTCTCTTGCCACCACATTTTACACTTGAGTTCATAGTAAGAAACATGTGCCATGCCATGTTACATACCAGTATAGATGCAATTGAAGCCAGCCACTTAAAGTATTTACCATTGCATTTGAGAGAAGATATTCATCAAGACAAAGTAAATTTTGTACAGCACATGGGGGTAGTGGCTATCCATATCTGAACACAGTACCCTAGAAATAGGATTTAATTGGCTAAACTAACTCACTGGAAGTTGAATTGCATAAGTCAAGGATTGCTTGTAGTCAAATGAATGTTTGAGGTTGTCATAAAAATTACCTTTCCTTTCTCCTCTCCTGTTTAAGTAGTTTTCTCTTCTATGTAATTCCTTTAAGTGATGGTATGTTTAGATTATTTGCAAGGTTGTTTCCTGTCTATTAAAAAGCTACAGAAGTTCTTGGTAAGTTACCAACAGGCCTAAAATCTCTTTGGATCAAGTTTCGGACGGCCAGTGAAAGGACAGAATGGCCCCTTCTCTGTCCTCTGATTAACTTGAAATTTGAAAGCTTGAATAAGATTGTGTGTAAGGAAAGTGATTTCCTTTTAGAGAGTGAATCGTAAATAACTTGTTCTTAAAACCCTTTAAGCTTTTATACTGTCAGATTCTCAATGTCTACTTGATAATCCCTTGGCCTGTGGCTTTGGTCCTGGTAGAAAGTGATGGGGAGAGTCTTTGAATCTCTCATTAAGGCCTGTGTGTTTCGCTTGAGATGTGCTGAGCCCAGTGGATGCCTGAGTGTTCTCCCTTCTCATGAACTGATTAGGAGGAAAAATGTGGGATTTACTAGACTATAAATCATTGTTGGATAGAAATAGAGTTTCTTATTACATCTTCTGATGCAAATTTTGGTCTCTTAACGTTAGGCTTAGTATAGTACACTTCCAAAGAAGTTGTCTAAAACTATTTCGTTAGTAGCAGAATCATGGATCTAGGTATGTAGCCTCTATGATGATTGATAGAAATCATACCTAAGCAACAACCTTATCTTTTACTTATCTTATTATTTTGCTTAGTAATATATTTTCTATACCTTATTTTTCAGATATAGTATTTATTATCTAACTACTGATTATAATTATAAAATAATGATGGTAGTAATCCTTAAAGATGAATTTTATAAGAAAGTGTTATTGAGTATTTATTTTGTAATATGGGTTGACCCCAAACAGAGCCTTCTGCTAGCTAAGCAAATATCTTTATGTCTGAGCTATACTTCTAGCCTGTAAGCAAGTATTTGTTTATATTATTTTTCCATTTCTTAGAAATGGTTTTGATAGAATTATAATCTAAATATATTCTAGGGAAGATTTGTTTGAATCTGTATTTACTTTTGAGAAAGCATCTTGAGTTTATTTGACAGTAGGTAGGTCTTTTATGATACTTTTTGAGATATACAGATTTGGGTTTTCTTTAATTAGGCTCACGAGGCCCTGAGAATCTTGTGGATCATCACATGAACACTGAAGGAAGAGACTCAAGCTTTGCTAGGTTATCTGATGCTCCCAGGGCACCTTCTGACAGATCCCTGTCACCTCCACGGGAACAAGACCGAAGGATGATGGCTCCTCCCCCAGGTGTGAGAAAACAATAGTCACTGTTCATATTTGCAAGACACCTTGTGTTTGAAACACAGTGAAGAGGACCATATTGTTCTCTATCTTAAAAATTGTGCTATGTTTTAGAAATAAGAGTAAAAAGAGTATGAGCTGACTGTTCACATTACTGGAAGCTTTCCCAGTTATTACTTATACAGGTAATACATGTTTATTTTTGAAAATCTGAACAATACAGGGACATAGAACTTCAAAAGCAAAAAATTTTCATTGTTGTCTTAGTAAATATTTCTTGCCCAGAATTTAGTTACGTATTTTAAAGGATCAAAAAAGCAATATGCTCACAAATGTAGTTGTTACATTCTTTCCTTGATGCTGCTTGAACTCTCAGCAGTCCGCTGCGTCCTGAGCAGGATCTCCCGCCTTTCTGGAGATCGACCATCCAGATCATCCTCCCTGGGGTGGCCAGTGTTCCCAATGGCAAGTGGGGCCTACTTGGGAGTGAAGGAAATGTACAGGTGCTGGACCTGCCTTTTACTTTCTAAATTTCTCAGGTGTTGCTTGCCTATGGAGAGGTGTCTTAGCAGGAGTTTCTATTGCTGTGAAGGAACACCATGGCCACAGCAACTCTTATAAAGGAAAACATTTAATTAGGGCTGGTTTACAGTTTCAGAGGTTTAGTTCATTCTCGTCATGGCAGGAAACATGGTGGCATGTAGGCAGACAGGGTGTTGGAGAAGGAGATGAGAATTCTACATCTTGATCGGTAGGCAGCAGAAGGAGACTATGTCTCACATTGAGTGTAGCTTGAGCATATGAGACTTCAAAGCTCATTTCCACAGTGACATACTTCCTCCCACATGGTCACACCTATTACAAAAAGGCCATACTTCCTAATAGTGCCACTCCCTATAGGTCAAACATTCAAACATGAGACTGTGGGTGCCATTGATATTTAAACCACCATAAGAGGATTCATTTGTGGATGCTAGGTACACTGATATTTAAACTACCATAAGAGGATTCATTTGTGGATGCTAGGTACATTTCTACAGCTTCAGGTAACCCTAACCCTAACCCTAACTTGCAGCACTGAACAGCAAGTTGTATGTTTGAAAGGTTGATTATTTTTGACTTACAGCCTAAGCTGAGCCTCTTGATGCATATACTGTAAAAGTCCCACATGAACATACAGGCTTCCTGATTGTTGCTTCAGTCTCTGAGCCCGTGAGCCCTGGTTAGTTGATTCTGTGGGTTTTGTTGGATGTTCTTGACCCCTTTGGCTCCTACATTCCTTCCTTGCCCTCTTTTACAGGGTTTCCTGAGTTCCAGTTAATGTTTGGCTGTGGGTTTGCATTTGTTTCCATCAGTTGCTAGAGGAAGCCTTCCTGATGATGATTATGCTGGGCTCCAATCTACGAGTATAGCAGAGTATCATTAAGAATCATTTTATTGACCTTCTTTTCCTTCCTCTTCCTCTTCTTCTGCTTCCTTCGTCTTCCTCCTTCTTTTCTCCTCTTCTTCCTCCTTTCTTTTCTTCTTTGTTGGTTGTATTTGGTTCAATCCTTGGTTCTATCATTGATTTCTGGGTCATCCAACCTCTCTTTCCTGGCTCTCTAGAGAGGTCAAGGGTGGTCCCTCTTGTGGCATGGGTCTCAAGTCAGCCCAGTCATTGATTGGTCTCTCTCTCTTAGATTTATTTATTTTAATGTGCATTGGTGTTTTGCCTGCATGTGTGTTTGTATGAGGATGCTAGTCCCCTCCAACTAGAACTATAGACAGTTTTGAACTGCCATGTGGGGCTGGGAAAGAGCAGGCAGTGCTCATAACCACAGCCATCTCTGCAGCTCCATTTGGTTGGTGTCTTAGTTAAGGATTCAGTTGTTGTGAAGAGACACCATGACCATATCAACTATTATAAAGTAAAATTATAATTGGGATGGCTTACAGTTTCAGAGATTTAGTCCATCATCATCATGGTGGGAAACATGGTGAATCCTGGAGAAAGAGCTGAGAGTTCTACATCCCTATTCACAGGGAACGGGAAGTGAACTGTGATAGTGGGTGTAGCTTGAGCATAGGAAACTTTAAGGCCCGCCTCCACAATGACACACCTCCAACAAGACCATACCTCCTCATAGTACCACTCTCTTTAGGGATTGTTCTCTTGCAAACCACTACTATTTATTTGCCATTCCCACAAGTTCTGAGCCACCTTTACCCCAGTACATTTTTCAGGAAGGACCAATTGTAGGTTGAATGTTTTGTTGCTGGGTTGGTGTCCCAGTTCCTCCACTGGAAGTCTTGCCTGGTTACAGAATATAGCAGATTCAGGCTCCGTATTCCCCATTACTAGGAATCTTATCTGGGGTCACCCTTGTAGATTCCTTGAAGTTTCCATGGTACTAGGTTTCTAGCTAACCCCTGAGATGCCCCCCAATCTCAGTCACCTCTCCCCGTACTCTTTACCCTTACCCTCCAACTCCGCTTGGTCCTTCCTGTTCTCATCATTATCCGCCCTCAGTCCACTCACTAAATGTATTCTATTTTCCTTCCCAGTGAAATTCATGCATGCCTTGAGCTTTTCTTGTTACTTAGCCTGTCTGGGTCTATAGATTACAGCATAGTTTTCCTTTACTTAATAGCTAATATCCACTTATAAGTGGGTATATACTATGTTCAGTCCATTATCATGGCAGGAAACATGCAAGCAGACATGGTGCTGGAGTAGTAGCTGAGAGTTCTATATCTTGCAGGCAATACGAAGTTGACTTGTCAGTATTTTGAGCATAGGAAACCTCAAAGCCTGTCCCCGTAGTGACATACTTTCTCCTAAAGGTCATACCCACTCCAGCAAGGCCTAACCTCCTAACAAGGCCACTCCATCTGAGATGATGGTGGCCAGTCACATCTAAACGAGCACAAATGCACTTCCTTTGAGTGTATGTCCAGGAGTTGTCTATCTGGGTTTTGAGGTAGATCAGCCCCCAAATTTCTGAGAAACCAACATATTGACTTCCAAATTGGTTGTACAAGTTTACACCCCTACCAGCAATGGAGGAGCTCCACATCCTCGCTTGTATGAGTTATCACTAGTGTTTTTGATCTTAGCCATTCTGACAGGTATAAGATAGAATCTCAGAGTCATTTTGATTTGCATTTACCTGATGGCTAAGGATGTTGAACATTTCTTTAAGTGTTTCTTGATTATTTGAGATTCCTCTGTTGAGAATTCTCTGTTTAGATCTTTACCTCATTTTTTAATTGGATTTCTTTTCAGCAAATTGTCTCCTATGCCAATTCATTACAGGCTGTCTCCCACTTTCTCTTCTATCAGGTTCAGTGTATCTGAATTTATGTTGAAGTCCTTTGATCCAGTTGAGTTTTGTGCAGGGTGATAGATAGAGATCTACATGCATTCTTCAACATACTGACTGACATCCAGTTAGACAAGTACTATTTGTTGAAGTTGATTTCTTTTTTTCCACTGTATATTTCTTGCTTTTTTATAAAAAATCAGGTGTCCATAGGTGTGGGGATTTACATCTGGGTCTGTCTGATTCAATTTCATTGATCAACCTGTCTGTCTGTATGCCAACACCATTTACTTTTATTACTATAGTTCTATAGTATTGCTTGAAATCAAGGATGGTGATACCTCTAGAAATTCTTTTATTGTATTGGATTGTTACAGATATCCTGGGTCTTTTGTTTTTCTATGTAGAGTTGAGTATTGTTATTTCAAGGTCTATAAAGAATCATGTTGGGATTTTGATGAGGATTGCATTGAATTTGTAAATTACTTATGGTAAGATGGCTGATTTCACTTTGTAAATTCTACTGATTCATGAGCACAGGAAATCTTTCTGTCTTCTCATATCTTTTTCATTTTCTTTCTTCAAAGACTTGAAGTTCTTGTCATATAGGTCTTTCACTTGCTTGGCTAGAGTTAACCCAAGATATTTTATATTATTTGTGGCTATTGTGAAGGATGTTATTTCCCTGGTTTCTCTTTCAGCCCATAATTTGTTTATATATAGGATGGCTACTTTCTTTTTTTCTTTCATTCATTCTTTATTTTTGAGCTAATCTTGTATTTAGCCACTTTACTGAAGGTGTTTCTCAGATGTAGGAGTTCCTTGGTAGAAATTTTGGGATCACTTATATATACCATCTTATCATCTGCAAATAGCAATATTTTGACTTCTTCCTTTCCAATTTGTATCCCCTTGATCTCTGTTAGTTTTCTTATTGCTCTAGCTAGAACTTTGAGTACTATATTAAATAGATATGGGGAGAGTGGACAGCCTTGCTTTGTTCCTGATTTTAGTGGAGTTGCTTTGAGTTTCTCTTCTTTTAATTTGATGTTGGCTGTAGGCTTGCTATAAATTGCCTTTATTATGTTTATTATGTTCCTTGTATCCCTGATCTCTCAGAGACTTATCATGAAGGGTGCTGGTTTTTGTCAAAAGTTTTTGGTTTTTTTAGCATCTAATGAGATGATCATCCATTTTTTTCTTCCAGTTTTTTATATAGTGGATTGCATTGACAGATTTTCATATGTTGAACTGTCCCTACATTTGTGAGATTAAGTATACTTGGTCATGGTGGATGATCTTTTTAATGTGTTCTTAGATTCGTTTTGCAAATATTTTTGCATTAATGTTTATGAGTGAAATTGATGGGTAATTTTCTTTGTTTTTCTTGTGTGATTTGGATGTCAGAATGACTAGTCTCATAAATAGAATTTGGCAGTGTTCCTTTTGTTTATAATTTGAGGAGTTATTGGTATTAGCTGTTTGAAATTCTAGTAGAATTGTGCGCTAAAACTGTATGGCTCTGGGGCTTTTTTGTTAGGAGACTTTTAAGGACTGCTACTTACTAATGTCATATAGCTCTATTTAAATTGTTTATCTGATCCTGATTTAACTTTGGTCACTGATATCTATCATGAAAATTATCCCTTTAAAATTTTTCAACTTTGTGTAATACAGTTTTTTGGTGTAGGACCTAGTTACTCGTTGTATTTCCTAGGTGTCTGTTGTTATCGTCTCATTTGTTTATGATTTTTTTTTTAAATTTTTGAATATTCTCTTTCTGAAATTCAGATTTGATTTCTAATTGATCTCTATTCTCAGTTCTCCAAGTTAGCTCTGTTTTAAATAGGTGCCCTCTCAAGATGGTGCTCAGCCTTTACCCTCTAAATCATTACAGAGTAACAGAATGGGATTCCTTTCTCTGGCAGACTCCTCCTGGGACAATCACAGTCTCACCAAAATCTGCAATTCTGTTTGAGTTAGTGAAGACTATAAGCATGTCCTAATTTAAGATGGTCAGTCCCTTCTCACCAGGGTTGCACGCTTCCCCTGCCCCAGCCCTGTGCCTGGAACTTTGTTTTGTTTTGATAACAAATCCATTTACCGAAGCAATAGCAGTAGGTTTCCCTATAGGTACCAGGGCATCCCCAGCCACCATCTTTTGAGCAGTATTTTGCATGAATTCCTCCTGTAAAACAGCATCAAATATAATCAGAAAATGGTTGGTTGATCATCCCCAAAAGAGTCACAGCACTGTTGGGCCAGGCGGTGTGCCTTGCCTGGACAGTCATTATTGTAGCATGTAAGACTCATCAGTGGTTCCATTGGTGACTTTTCTTCTCTAGTAGACTGCATAGCAACTTCTGGCACTATGAAAGCTAGCTGGCAGGGAAGAAGATTCCAGGTCAGTTCCAGGCTGGTTTGTTTCTCCCTGCCTTCAATGTTGTATCTTCACAAATAGGGTCCTACTATTTAGCTATAGTAAGCAAAGGAAAGCCCATGTGGCCCCATTTAATTTTTACTTCAATCAGAGTTAGTCTACATTTCCTGTTATTTGTATATACCTTTATTAAAGCATCAATCACATGGCCCTGAGATGGGGGCTCAGGAGGGAGGGGTACTTGCCAATGAGCCAGACAGCTTACGCCCTGTCCTCAGAAACCACATGGTGGAAGGAGACAGCTGACTCGGGAAAGTCATCTCTTGAACCTCCACGATCATGCCATGGCATATGCACACACATACCCACATGAAATGAATGTTTAGAAAATCAGCCACATTATATTTACTGCTTTCTATTACCATTAAACTCTGAGAGCATGTACTGTATTTAGACCAACATTGCACTGCTTAGTACTTACAGTTAGATAGACCTTTGATCTAAGTAACAGGTTACCTTTTGTCAGTGGAGGGCAAAATGTATATATTTTGTGAAAGATTAAACTTTGAGATCTGATATTTTGATGACATTGAAAGCAAAACAATTATGTGCTGTCTTGAGACCTGATTATGAATGGGTTAGGCTGACAGGTCCCCACTTCATCCTTATGTTTGAAGAAAAAGGAGGAAGTCAGTTTAGCCCTTTGCTTTCATGACTAGCTCTGATCCTTTGAGACAGGTCTTTGGGAAGATCTGAAAGGTGGCATAAAGGAGCCATCTGTTCAGAAGTTTGGGAATCTTCCTAGTCACACTTCTCACTCTTGGGAGCTCATTAGATATTACTATCTCCATTGACTCTGTTTCTTCTAGGTGGTTTCCTAGGCTTTATGCAGGAGAGATGTTTCAGGAGAGTCCCATGAGCGTAAATCAGATGAGGAGTGACATAATGTGAGGCAGCTAGGGAAGGCAATTTGGCACTGTTGATGTCTGTAGTAGAATAGTGTGTTAGTTAGGGTTGCTGTTGCTGTGACAGAGCAGCATGACCAAAAGCAACTTGGCAAGGAAAGGGTCATTTGACTTGAACTTCACATTATAGTCCATCACTGAAGGAAGTCAGGATAGGAACTCAAGCAGGGCAGGAATCCGGAGGCAGGTACATGGAGGGGTGCTGCTCACTGGCCTGTTCCCATGGCTTGCTCAACCCTCAGAGCCTTGATTCAGCTTGGACTAAAACCCCAAATTCTGAAGTCAGTGATTACTTTCTGCCATGGTGACAGGTGTAACTGTTGTGCCACATTTCTGGCTGTGCCTTTTCTTCCTGCTGAGCAGGTTCTTCTCAGCATTTTCTTTGACATGTTGTTGTGGTTTACTTGAGGTGCTGTTATTAATCTGAGGCTGAAATGAATTTAACTGTATTCTGTCTTCCCATATTTTAAGTTGTCTTGTTTCAGCATTTCATGTGTAAATTTAACTTACATATATATGGTAATTGAGGCTTTCAAATTCTAATGCATTAAAATATGCTTGTTGTTTAATACAAAAGCAAAGTAAATGTAACTTTTCTTAAATGGTTGACTAGTGCCAACCAATAACAAAGGTTACAGGTTTTGATTTTAATTTTTGGATGCAGAGAAAATGTCTAATCACAGGTAAATGATTTATATTTATCTTGATGAAGATATTTTTAAAAATTTATTTTCTAGGCCAGCCATATTCTAATCAAACTCTACAAAGGCAAGATAGAGTTTATTGTAATTTTGGTTGACTCTCTGGACCAGCAGAATTCATAAGTTATAATGTGCCTTCTTTGGATAAAGTGGGAAAGACATAGTCTGTGTGTGTACACATATGCATGTACCTGTGACTAAATAGTTGTGATAGTCTAGAAGATTGACAGTTGAACAAAAGGCTAATATGATTACTATACCCGATTGCTGTTTTATTTTTTTCCCCAAGACAGAGTTTCTCTATTTAGCTTTTGGAGCCTGTCCTGGATGGAACTTAATCTATAGTGAGACTGGCCTAGAACTCACAGAGATCTCTGAGTTCTGCCTCTGCCTCCCAAGGGCTGCTCCACCCCCTGCTCTCAGATTGTTCTTAAGGACAAAATCTCTTTCCTAAATTCTCTGTTTTTATTTTCCATTGTTCTATTTTTTTTAAAAAAAGATTTTTAAAATCTTTTTTAAAAAAATCTTTTATCTTTATGTTATGTGAATGGGTGTTTTGGTTGCATTTGTTTCTCTGCATCACATGAATGCTTGATGCCTGAGGAGGTTAGAACAGGACATCAGATTCCCCTGGAACTGCAGTTTCAGATGGTTATGAGCTGCTATATGGGTGCTAGGAATTGAACACAGATCCTGGGGAAGAGGGGCCAGTACCCTTAACCATTGAGCCATCTCTCCAGCCCTTTTTTGTTGTCTCATATTATGGACATGCCATCTAATACATGTGATGAAGGTTAGTTTTGGTCCCATAGTAAGAGTTTACTGTATCTCCCTATGATATAAACTTGACTCTGTTCCATAGCTAGCTTCTCATTGTTTTCAGTCAGTTTACATATATCCTATTTAGCAAATGGATGTGTAGAAGATTATCAGTAAAATAATTTGGATTCATGTTCTTAATTAGTGATCTTATTTAATCATTTCATAATTAGTAGACTTAATCTTTTTGTCAGAACCTCTTAACTACTGCTCAGCTACCCACTAAAGCTGGGCAATATGTCCAGTGTCTACTGTAGCTGTCACAGTACATTTAAATTTTTATTGTATATTTGTTGAGTTCTATAAGGGTACTTTCATAAAAGTATATATTGTGTACTGATGGAAAGGAGGGCAAGCAGGGAAGACAGGAAGTGGGGTGCTGGTTCCCAAGTTGTTCACTAGGAGGCTGCTGCAGCCAGATTGCCCAGGAACCAATGAAAGGTCATCTCCACACTGCAAAAGAATGTTCTGTTGACATTTCTACAGGCCTCAGGCTGCTTTTGGGGCCCTAATATGAATATTGTTATATTCACATCAAGTTGTTCTTCTGTCCAGCAAGATGAGTGAAACTTATCAGTGTCATTTGGATCTGTAAATGGTCTAGGAATTGAGTGATAATTCATGAATTTTTCCTGGTTTAATTTTTCTGTCTAGATGGGCCAGTGTTCTCAGAAATGGAATCTAGAAGAAATGATACCAAAGATAATCCTGGTGTAAGTATTGGAAATTGAATTCTACCCATGTATCCATAACCAGTTTCTTCTCACTAAAATAATGCCAGAGCTATTTTACTTTGTGATATCAAGGTATTAATAAGTTGTCCTTCTACTTAGCATCAAAATGATCTGTTTCTGGCTTGTAACCCGTGGTATAAGTCACAAGCTAGCTGTTGATGGCTCATGTCAACCTGGTGTTTTTGCAGTCTGAGGCAGGAGAATTGTGAATTCAAAGCCAGTGTGGACTACATAAGGAGATCTTGTCTCAAAAAACAAAACAAAACAATTAATGGGCTCGAGAAATGGCTTAGAGGTTAAGAACATTGGCTGCTTTTCTAGGGGACCTGGGTTTGATTCCCAGCACCTTTGTGCTAGCTCACAAACATAATTACTCCCAGTCTCAAGGGATCTGAAGCCCTCTTCTATTCTTTGAGAACACTGAATGTACAGGGTATGCAGACATGCACATAGGCAAAACACTCATACATATGAAAGAAATAGAACATATTAAAAAAATTAAAAAAAAAAAAAACAAGGCAAAAAACCTGACAGCTTGCACTTAAAGGAAGTAAAACTTTTAGATGGATTTAAAAGCTTCTTTTACTTGCTGAAGCACAATTTCAGATTTTCTTCCTTAAAATTTTATTTGAATCTTAAAATATATTTATCTTTAAAATATAACATTGATTTTGGTCACTTTGAGAATATCAGTATCTTAACCTTTACTTGTTGTGTGTGTATTTGATAAAAGTGTCTATTTTTAAAGTGACTATTTTGATATGCTTGAACTGACTTTGTGTTTTAGTGTAAGCTGGGTATCACTGACATGCTTTAAGTTTTCTCTTGAGTTAGTAAAAATACTTAAAATATTGAACAAGCCGCTCAACCACTGGTGTGGAAAATGGAACCTGTTCCCTGGCTTTCTAGAATGTCAGTGACCACTGTCCGCGTAGGATGCCTGATGTTCCCAGGAAAGTAGATGTGAACTGAGCCACTTCACTGACCATGGATTGTCAATCTGTTACAGAACTCAAAGGTGCCTGATGATCCTCCTCGCCCCGCTGACTGTGAAGCAGCTGGTCCTGGCTTCTTACCCCCACCCCCACTCCCACCGATTCCCCGAGTCAGACACCCATTGTTTCTAGTAGATCCAAGGAGCCAATTGATAAGAACACCCCCTCCTTTTCCCCCACCTCCTCCACGAACCATCTATGCAGCTCCTCGAGATTACTTTCCACCAAGGGACTTCCCTGGCCCACCACTTCATCCATTGCCAGGTAGGCTTTTTTAAAAGTCCATGTAAGCGTCAGCGTTTATCTTTGCTTGTCTTTAAGTTTGGCTCCTGTTGCTGTGGTTTCCAACTTGAGTTGGGAACAATTTACATGGCTCACAGGTTTCAGTCCAGCAACAAAAGAAGCCAAGGCTTGACTTTGATCCACCTTAGCTAATTTTAAATTTTAATTGTGTTGTTATAGTTCAGAAAAATCACTGAATTTACAAGCAGTTTTAAGTTTAAAACTACATGTATTTAATTTGATAGAAATTTATTGTAGCCATGATTTAAAATAATTACCTCTATTTTGGTCTTAAGATTACTGACTAAAATGTTTTAAAGCTCTTTTTCATAAATAGTTTCTACCTCATCATATTTATTTAAAATATAAAATTATATTTAGTTATTTGTTGAACTTATTAAAATTCTTTTATGCCCTTATACTTTAAAATAAACATAATTTATTACTGTGACAACATACTTTGTCCTTTGGAACCAGAGGTTTCTACACAGTAAATCACATTTTCAAGTACCAGACAAGGACTAGCTTAGTTGTCCTGGGCAGCTGCTCTCTGAGCTCATAGCTAGTTTTAAAGTTGTAGGTGAATCAAGTGAGTTTGTTTGGTGAGTTTTAAGGTGGTCCTTGACATTATGGGAAATGTTGTTAGCAGAATATCAGGTCGGAATCACTTATCTGAATATTAAGTTTGAAAATTTGACTACATTGAAAACCTGTTTAAACCTGAGTGCATTGAGATCCTGGGTAACTGCAAAGATGGGGCAAATGTACCTGAAATTCACAATCGTCTAGTTCGTTCTCTGTAGTTGAACAAGGTACATTTTTTTAATGTCAACATTAGTTTGTGAGACCAAATATTCTGCTGTGAGGATTTGAATATCAGAATACCTGCTGAATCTAGTGGTTTAACAAGTGTGCAGTACAGCGGTTCAACTTCAATGTCCTTTACTAATCTTTTTGAACAGGGAGAACTGTGTATGCACCGAGGGCCTTTCCACCTTACCTTCCCCCACGAGCTGGGTTCTTCTCCCCACCCCCACATCCTCAAAGTAGAAGTGAGCTCCCCTCAGACTTGATTCCACCTTCAAAAGAACCTGCAGCTGAACCTCCAGAAACCGGGGAGACCTGACAGTGGTGTTGGTCTTCTTGGCAGTCATTTTCTTCTCATTTTCAGTTTAAGTAACTGCTGTTACTTATGTGATTATATTTTTGCTCAAATTGAAGCTTAATGGAATTATAATTCTCAGGATAGTATTTTGTAAGTAAAAATGATTAATATGAATCTTACGAGTAAATTATTTCCATTTTATTTTAATTCTGGATGGTATATTTTGCTTTGATTACCTCATCCATAATTATGGTAGTTTTATATATGTAATCTTATAGTTGAGGATATCTTAAGTGCAAAAGGCTGTGTCTTTATACCAGAAATGTGTTCCCTATGGTTGTAGACAAATGTAAAAGTAATTTTATGTTTAATCAAATAAATTTTAATTGACTTAAAGTCTTGCTTGGCATTGACAATAATAAAGCAAGCCAATTTCACATAAACATGGTTCTATAAATTAGTCTTTTTACCTGTGGTTATTCAGTGGTTCACAAGTAAAGCATTGAGGCTTCAGAGATGATGGCTCTGGGCTTAAGAATCCTGGCTGTTCTTCCAGAATCCACATGGCAGTTCACAACCCTCTAATTCCAGCTCTGGGGAGTCCAATGGCCTCTTCTGGCCTCCAAATGTACCAGGCATACATGTAGTGAATAGACATGTATTTAGACAAAAAAAAAATCTGTACAGAAAATTATATTATAAAAATAAGGTAAATGATTTTGTGGTCTTTCTGACTTGATTATCTTTTAAAATATGTACCCTACTTCTTGCAGTTATATATGCATGGCCCAAAGTAAATACAAGTTTAAAATAATTTTAATAAAACTTTAAAAATTTAAATATGAATTACATTTAAAAAAAGCCAGGATATTGTCTAATGATGAATTTCAGAATTTTTAAACTTAGTTCAGTGATTAGTTTTCTTTTAGGAGTCTAAAAACAATTTATGTGTGTGTATTTGTGAGAGAGAAATGGGGGGTGGAGTGAGCTCCAGCAGAAGCAGGACCCAAGTGCCACACTCCTGCAGGATGGATGGTGACCAGACCAGAGCACAGTTGGAAGGTTAACATTTTATACTGTAGGTTCTGGAGACGGCTCAAGTTCTCAGGCTCAAACAATGACCACTTTCCCCTATAGCCTGCCGGTACTGCACTGGCTTTCTTACATTATTTCTCTTTCTCTCATTTTACTATCTATCTATCTATCTATCTATCTATCTATCTATCTATCTATCTATCTTGTTTGTTTCTTTCTAATAGACAAGGTTTCTGTTTGTAGGCCTGGTTGTCCTGGAACTTGCTATATTGAGCAGGCTGGCCTTGAATTTAGAGATATGCCTGGTTCTGCTCCTGGAGTACTGGGATTAAGGGTGAGCATCACCACATCTGGCTGTCATTTTATTCTTAACTTTATTATTATAATTAACAGTCACTGGCAACTGATAAAGAAAGGTTAATGTTTATTAAAGGGATCCAGAGGGGAGCCTCACTGATACAAAGATTAAACAGACAAGCAGTTCCTGGAAAGCTGGACTGGTTCACGAGGCTGAAGTGGGTCAGGTCCTCCCTCTAAGAGCAGGGCAGAGAAAACAGGAAGCAAACCAGGTGTACTCCATCTTAAACCGTCCCTCTAGCCACACCCTGAACACTGGGGCTTTCTAGCCTAAAGGCCAAGCCTGTAAGTCAAGGTGATAGATAATGCCTACTCTCCACTACATTAACTTGAAAGATATTTATCAGGAAAGTTGCGTTCTGGGACCAGGATCAATCTGTAGTGCCTGAACCCAGACTCTCCTTAGCAAACAAGACTAGGGTTTGGCTGTGAGGGGCTCCTCTAGCCACACCTAAAAGAGGGGACCTTGCATAATCGAGCCCCGCCTACAGGGCGAACTGCATCATCAGAGAAGAACTGAGTCTTTGAAATTCAGACTCCTTTCGAGAGCAGAGTCAGAGATCAACAAGACCCCTTGCTCAGAGGAGACAAGAGACACACAAGCCACAACTGTCTAGAAGCCACCTAATTGTGAACCACTGAAGCCATGGGCAGACGCCAGTGCAAAAATACATTTAATAATATAATGAACAACAAGGCAACTCCAGAAGAAACTGGTGGTTCTACAACTACAAGACCTGAACAGAGCAATGAAGAGAAAACAGAAGGAAACAACACCAAAAACACCTTTATGAAGACTATTGAATCCTTCAAAGAAGATACAAAAAAAATTCCCTTAAAGAAATAGAAGAAAATACAAACAAAATTGGGAATAGAGGAACAAACCCGTGAAAGAAAACCAAGAAAAGGTAAACCACAAAATGAAAGAAACATTCCAGGAACTAAAAAATGAAAGAGAAATCAATAAGAGAGGCAAAAAATGAGGCAAAGATGGAAATGAAAAACCTGAAGAAAAGAGCTGGAAATACAGATACAAGCATAAACAACAGAATCCAAGAGATAGAAGAGAGAATCTCTGAAGTGGAAGACCCAGTAGCCGAAGTAGATACATCAGTCAAAGAAAATACTAAAACCAAAAAAGCCATAACAAAATGTTCAGGAAATCTGGGACAGCATGAAAAGACCTAACTTGAGAATAATAGGAATAGGTGAAGGAGAAGAATACTAGCTGAAAGGCACAGATAATGTATTCAATAAAATCATAGAAGAAAACTTTAACTTACAGACTACCAAATAGATATGAACCCCCCCAGAAAAGTCCACACGCCACATAATAATCAAGCCACAAAACATACAGAACAAAGAAAAAATTTTAAGAGCTGCGAAAGAAAAGGGCCAACTAACCTATAAAGGTAGACCTATCAGAATAACTCCTGATTATTCAATGAAAACAATGAAAGCAAGAAGGGCTTCGTCAGAAGTTATGCAGACACTAAAAGAGCATGGCTGCAAACCTAGACTACTATACTCAGCAAAACTATCAATCACCATAGATAGAATAAACAAGATATTTCATGACAAAGTCAGACTGAAACAATATCTATCTACCAATCCAGCCCTCCAGAAAACATTAGAGGGAATACTCCAACCTAAGGATCCCAGATACACCCATGAAACCACAGGCAATCAATAATCCCACAGAAGAAAAGCCCAGAGAAAGCAAATACATACAAGCTACCAGCAAAAATAAAAGGAAATATCAATCAGTGGTCACTAATATCCCTTAGTATCAATGGACTCAACTCATCTATAAAAAGACACACACTAACAAGATGGATATGAAAATATAAGCCATCCTTCTGCTGCCTACAAGAAACACACCTCAACCACAAAGACACACAGGCTCAGAGTAAAGGGTTGGGAAAAGATTTTCCAATCAAGTGGCACTAAGAAACAAGCTGGGGTTGCCATCCTAATATCTAACAAAGTAGACTTTAAACTAAAATAAATTAAAAGGGACCAAGATGGACATTACTTATTCATCGCAGGAAAAATTGGTCAAGAGATTTCAATCCTGAATATTTATGCCCCTAATATAAGGGCACCTACCTATGTAAAAGAAACAGTGCTAACGCTCAAATCCCACATCAATTCTCACACCCTAATAGTGGGAGACTGTAATACCCCACTTTCACCCTTGGACAGGTCAAACAGATAGAGACTCAATAGAGAAATAAGGAGTTTAATAGAGGTTATGGTGCAAATGGATTTAATAGATATTGATAGAAGCTTCCACCCAAATGCAAAGGAACGTACATATTTCTCAGCTCCTCATGGAACTTTCTCAAAAACTGACCACATAATTGGTCATAAAGCAAATATCAACAGATACAAAAAAATAGAAATAATCCCTTGTATCATATTGGACCACCAGGGCCTAAAGTTACAGTTGAATAACTTCAAAAATCACACAAAGCCTATCAACTCATGGAAACTAAACATCACTCAACTGAACTACCTTTGGGTCAAGGAAGAAATTAAGAAAGAATTCAAAATCTTCCTAGAATTTAATGAAAATGAATCCACAACATACCCAAACTTGTGGGACACAATGAAAGCAGTCTTAAGAGGAAAATTCATAGCAATAGATGCCTATATGAAAAACCTAGAGAAATCCCACACTAGAGATCTAACAGCTCAGCTGAAAGCCTTAGAACAATTAGAAGCAAACTCACCTAGAAGGAGTAGACAGCAGGGAATAATCGAACTTAGAGCTGAAACCAATATAATTGAAACAAAAAGAACAATAGAAAGAATCAGTGAATCAAAGAGTTGGTTCTTTGAGAAAGTCAACAAGATAGATAAGCCTGCTTATCCAAACTAATCAAAAAGCAGAGAGAGAGAATATCCAAATCAACAAGCTCAGAAATGAGAAAGGGGAAATAACAACAGGCCCCCAGGAAATCCAGAGAATTATCAGATCGTTTAATATCTATATTCCACAAAAATGAAAAACCTAGAAGAAATGGATAGGTTTTTGGACAGGTACCATTTACCAAAATGAAATGAAGATCAGATTAATTACCTAAAACTGACCTATAACACTAAAGGAAATTGAAGCTGTCATCAAAAGCCTCCCAAGTAAAAAAAGCTCAGGTCCAGATGGTTTCAGTGCAGACATTGAATTGTACCAGACATTCAAAGAAGAATTACTACCATTACTCCTTAAACTATTTTCACACAGTAGAAACTGAAGGAATACTGCCAAATTCTTTTTATGAGGCCACAATTACCCTAATACCCAAGCCACTCAAAGACGCAACAAAGAATTACAGACAAATTTTCCTCATAAATATTGATGCTAAAATTCTCAAAAAATTTTGGTAAACCGTATTCAACAATATATAAAAAAAATCATCTACCATGATCAAGTAGGCTTCATGCTAAAAATGCAGGGATGGTTAAAAATACAAAAAATCGTAAATATCATTCATCATATAAACAAACCGTTGGAAAAAAACCACATGATCATATCCTTACATGCTGAAAAAGCCTGTGAAAAATCAAACACTCTTTTATGATAAAAGTCCTGGAGAGATCAGGAATACAGTGAACATATCTAAATATAATAAAGGCAATTTACAAGAAGCCGAGAGCCAACATCAACCTTAATGAAGAAAAACCGAAAGCAATCCCACTAAAATCAGGACTAGATGAGGATGTCCCCTCTCCCCTCATCTATTCAATATAGTTCTCAAAGTTTTAGGTAAAGTAATAAGCAAATGAAAAGAGATTAAGGGGATACGAATTGGAAAAGGAGAAATGAAACTATCTCTATTTGCAGATGATAGGATTGTATACATAAGTGACCCACAAAATTCTACCAGGGAACTAGTACAGCTGATAAACACCTTCAGCAATGTAGCAGGATACAAGATTAACTCAAAGAAATGAGTAGCCCTTGTATACACTAAAGATAAAAGGGCTGAAAAAGAAATAAGGGAAACATCACCCTTTAAAATAGCTGCAAGTAGCATTAAATACCTTGGAGTAACTATAACCAAAGAAGTAACAGATCTATTTGACAAAAATTTTAAATCACTGAAGAAAGAAATTGAAGAGGATATCAGAAAATGGAATCATCATCCATGTTCCTGGATAGGTAGGATCAACAAAGTAAAAATGGCAATTCCCAATACAATATTTTATGGACCTTGAAAGAACAATACTCAGTTTCATTTGGAATTACAGGAAAGCCAGGATTCCCAAAACAATTTTCCTCAACAAAAGAACCTCAGGAGGCATCACTACCCCCAACTTCAAGTTATACTATAGAGCTAGAGTAATGAAAACAGCCTGGTACTGGCATAAAAACAGACTTGTGGATCAATGGAATCGAGTTGAGGATCCAGGCATTAACCCCAAAACCTATGAATACCTGATCTGCAACATAGAGGCTCAAAATATTCAATGGAAAAAAGATAGTATCTTTAACAAATGTTGTTGGCATAGCTGGTTGGTAATGTGTAGAAAAATGCAAATAGATCCAAGCCTGTCACCCTGCACAAAACTCAAATCCAAGTGGATCAAAGACTTCAACATAAACCCAGCCACTCTGAACTTGATAGAAAAGAAAGTGGGAAATACCCTTCTAAGAATTGGTACAGGCGACCACTTCCTAAATGTAACACCAGTGGCACAGACACTAAAATCAACAATCAATAAGTGGGATCTCCTGAAACTGAGAAGCTTCTGTAAAGCCAAGGACACTGTCAATAGGACAAAATGACAGCCTACAGAATGGGAAAAGAGTTTCACCAACCCTACAAGTGAGAAAGGATTGATCTCTAAAATATATAAAGAACTCAAGAATGTAGAGCTCAAAACCTTGAATAACCCAATCAAAAAAATGGGGTTAAGAATTAAAAACAGAATTCTCAGCAGAATTACAAAAGGCTGAAAGGCACTTGAAAAAGTGCTCATCATCTTTAGCCATCAGAGAAATGCAAATCAAAACAACTTTGAGATACCACCTGACACCTGTCAGATTGGCTAAGATAAAAGGCACAGATGACAGCCTATGCTGGAGAGGTTGTGGAGAAAAGGGGACACTCTTCCATCGTTGGTGGGAGTGTAAGCTTGTTCAGCCATTCTGGAATGCAGTATGGTGTTTTCTCAGAAAACTGGGAATCAATCTCCCCAAGGATCCAGCAATTCCACTTCTAGGTGTATACCCTAAAGACACACAGTCACATTCCAATGGCATTAGCCCAACTCTGTTCGTTGCAGCATTATTAGTAGCAGCAAGAACCTGGAAACAATCTAGATGCCCCTCAACTGAAGAATTGATCAACAAATTGTGGTACATCTACACAATGGAGTACTTACTACTCAGCAGTAAGAAAAAATGATATCATACAATTTGCAGGCAAATGGATGGATTTGGAGAATATCCTTCTGAGTGAGGTATCTCAAAGCCAGAAAGATAAGCAGGGGATGTACTCACTCATTAGTGGACTCTAAACAAAAAAGCAAAAAGCAAAAAGCAAAGCATATCCAAGCTGCAAACCACGAACACTGAACAGCTTGGGATCAGAAACACCTTCGAACGGCCCCTTAGATTTTACTCCCTCCAGAGGAACTTCTTTCTGACCCAGTCTTGATTTTGGGGAGAGGAAAGAAAGTGGATCTGTCAGGAGTGGATGCTGAACTAAGCCATATTGGGACCTTGGGATCTGTTGCCCATGCTGGGGAGTAATGGGGAGATGTGGAGAAGAGAGAGTGACTGGAAGGTGCGGGAGTGGGAAGGCATCTTGAACAAGGATATATACACGGGCAAAAAAATATGACTTTATTCGTAATAAAAATTTAAAAAAATGAATCTTAAATTGGGCAGTGGTGGTAGACACCTTTAATCCAAGCACTCAGGAAGCATAGGCAAGCAGATTGCTATGAGTTCAAGGCTACAGTCATCTACAGTGTGAGTTCCAGGACAGCTAGAGCTGTTAAACAGAGAACACCCCCCACCTAAAAAAAAAAGAAAAAAAAGAATTTCAAAGATTTCTCCTCTGTAGTATAGGTAGATGTTTCTTTGGGTTGTCTGTTGACAATGACTTCATATTAATTATGAAACCTCAGCCAATATCTTAGGCTTCCTCTTATAACTTAAATGAGCCTATTTCTATTAATCTAGGTTTTGCTACATGGCTTGTAGTTTGTTATCTCATACATGACTGGCATCTTCCATGGCTCCTGGTGACTGCCTCTTCTTCCTAGTGTCCTTCTGTTCCCCAAACACTGTTTCACTTTTTATTAAATCAATCTGAGTGACACAAATTCACAATGGCCAAAATGATGATCCCACAACAGTTTTTTTTTTTTTTTTGTATAAATAAGAAGGTATCCATCAAGGCTGGCTGGAGCTCTGGGAAGCTCACTGAATCAAGAACAGCCACTTGGGAACCATCTGGAAAAGGAACTAAGCCCTCCAAGGATAGGCAACTGTCTACTGGTATGGACAATATGTGAAGCCTCAAGGGGAGGAATCAGATTGTATTTCTGTGTATGAACCTTGGGGCCATTCCCTTCAGAGGAACATCTAACCCAGTCTTGATATTAGGATGAGGAAATCGGACTTGCCTGGAGTAGATGCTGAGCTATTCCATCTTGGGACCTCTTGCCCTTTCTGGGGAGGGAATGGGGGTTGGGGAGGAGAGAGGCTGAAGACTGACCAAGAGGGTTTGGCAGGGGGAGGGAGTTGGAACAAGGGGATGCATATAGACTTTATTCTATAAAAAAAGAATAACCATCAAGCAAGAATCACATTCACAATGTCCAGTCCATCTGCATTTAATATATTTGGAGAAAATACTGTATTATCATATCTTGATGAATTCAAAGTATTATGCCTAAAGCATTTTTTATTATAACTTTGTAATACCATCCTAAAAATCTTTGTAGATCTTAAAACATCTTATTTTTTTAATCTAAAATTTTTAAACATACCCACCATTCTTTGCCCTTTCTTCCCTCTCCTCAAATAATGCTGCTTTGAACATAGTTGAACTAATGTACTTGTAATAAGTAAGAATATGCATCCTTTGAGCATATGCCCAAGAGTGGTATTTCTGGATCATCATGTAGATTGATTCCCAGTTTTCTGAGAAACTACCATACTGATTTCCATCATCTTTTTATGAAGTAGATTGGTACTGCCAGTTGTAGATGTGTCATTGTCATGAAAATCCTTAAGTTGTTAAAAAAAATTTAAATGCCATATTTTGTAGGTCTTTGAAGTGTTTGAAGACCATCTATTTAAAATATATCTTTGTATGATCTTGAAAACATACCTAACATTGATGGTTTTTATTTAAATTTTTTCCCCTATCTACCACTGCCCTTCCCCATCCTTTCTCAGCTTTTCCCCAACCTCCATCCATTCCCCAAGGAGGTCAAGGAATCCAAAGGTAAGTCAGTTCAGTCTGGCATATCCAGTTGAGGTAGGTCTGAGTTCCTCTCCCCAGTATCAAGGCTGACTTAGGTGTTCTTCTGTAGGAAATGGGCTTCAAAATGTCAGTTCATGAACCAGTGATAAACTCTGGTCCTACTGCAAGAGACTCCACAAACTGCCCATGGCATTTGACTATCATCTACATTCAGAGGGTTTAGTTCTTTACCATGAAGGTTCCTCATTTGTCAGTTTAGAGTCAGTGAGCTCCCAATAACACTGGTCAGCAATCTCAGTGGGTCTTCTCCTTATGATCCTGATCCTTTTGCTCATATAATCTCTTCTTTCTCTTCTGCTGGACCAGGAGCTTGACCTAGTGTTTAGCTAAGAATCTTTGCTTCTGCCTTCATCAGTTGCTGGATAAAGATTCTAAAAATCACAATTAGGATGGTCAGTCATTTGATTATAGGGGAAGTCCTATATTGCATGGAGGCCTGGCCGAGGACATCATGCACATTCTTGGATCTTTCCTTAGCATCAGGTTTCTATCTAACTCCACAACAGCTCCCTCTATCAAGACATCCATTTCTTTGTTCTCTCTCTCTGTTGCTCCTCCAACTCAACCATCTCCTTCTCTCATGATTTGTTCCCACCTCCCCTTGCTCACTCTCCCTTATGATCCCAGTTTACTCAGATCTTCTCTATTCTTCCTAGGGGATCCATGGATGTCTCTCTTAGTTCCTCCTGTTGTCTAGCTGCTTGAGAATTGTGAATTGTAACCTGGTTCTCCTTTGCTTTATGTCTAAAATCCACTTATGAGTGAGTACATACCATGTCTGTCTTTCTGGGCCTGGGTTACCTCACTCAGGATGACACCCTCCAGATCCATCCATTTGCCTGCAAATTTCAAGATATCTTTTTTTTTTTTTTTTTTTTTTTTTTCTGTTGAGTACTCCTCCATTGTGTAAATGTACCACAATTTTTAAATCTACGTGGTTTTCAGGTTCTGGCTATTATGAATAATGCTATGAATATAGTTGTGCTGATGTCCTTGGGGTAAGACAGTGCGTCCTTGGGGTATATACCCAATAGTGTGGTATTGCTGGAGGATCACTGGGTAGATTGATTCCCAATTTTCTAAGGAAACATCATACTGATTTCCAAAGTGCAAATTTATACTCCCACCAGCAATGGAGGAGTGTTCTCCTTGCTCCACATACCCTCCAGCATAGGCTATCATCTGTGATTTTGACCTTAGCCATTCTAACAGGTGTAAGATGGAATCTCAGAGTTGTTTGATTTGCATTTCTCTAATAGCTAGGAATGTTGAGCAATTCTTTAAGTGTCTTTCTGCCATTTGAAATATTTTTGTTGAGAATTCCCTGTTTAGCTCTGGAGCCCATTTTTTTTTTTAATTGAATTATTTGGAATTTTAGCCTCCAGTTTCTTGAGTTCTCTATTTGTTTTAGAGATCAGTCCTCTTTTTTTTTTTGATTTAATAAAAGTTTTATTTTTCCAAATGTACAGCTGATTGAACCTGCTCATGCATCTTTAGCAGCTGGGGCATCTCCACCCTTTGTGTTTCTGGTGTAAATTACTTGGGCTCTGTGTTTTGAAACCAGCTTGATAAGTCCTTTACTAAGCAGCTCCTGAAGGGCTGCCCTAGCCAAAGACCCTCGAATCTTCAGTCTCTCAGAGACCACAGCTAGAGTCATAAGCTTATAGTTGGGAACTTCCTTACAGAGTTTGTCATATGTAGCTTTGTCAAATAGGACTAGATTGTTGAGCTTGTCTCGAACTTTGCCCTTGGACCACTTCTTCTTTTTGGCCTTGCCACCAGACTTATTTACTGGGTCTTTGTCTTTTTTGGCCGACTTTCCGGCATCCTTCTTCTTCTTGTCATCCTTGGGAGGCATGGTGGAGCAGGGAGAGTGGCAACAACCACCACAGCCTTCCTAAGATGTCGGGGGTAAAAAGAGATCAGTCCTCTTTCAATTGTAGGGTTGGTGAAAATCTTTTCCCATTCTGTAGGCTGTCGTTTTGTCTTATTGACTGTATCCTTGGCTTTACAGAAGCTTCTCAGTTTCAGGAGGTCCCATTTATTAATTGTTCTTAGTGTCTCTGCTACTGCTGTTTTATTTAGGAAGTGGTCATATGTCAATGCGTTTAAGGGTATTTACCACTTCATTTTCTATCAAATTCAGTGTAACTGGGCTTATGTTGAGGTCTTTGTTCCACTTAGAGTTGAGTTTTGTGCAGGGTGATAGAAATAGATCTATTTGCATTCTTCTACATACTACCATCCAGTTATGCCAACACCATTTGTTGAAGATGCTATCTTTTTTCCATTGTATATTTTTGGCCTCTTTGTCAAAAATCAGGTATTTATAGGTGTGTGGATTGAGGTCAGGGTCTTTGATTCAATTCCATTGATCCATGAATCTGTTTTTAATGTTAGTAAAGGTGTTTTTATTATTGTAGCTCTATAGTATAGTTTGAAGTCAGGGATGGTGATACCTTCTGAAGTTCTATTATTAGGATTGTTTTGGCAATCCTGGGTTTCTTATTATTGCATATAAAGTTGAGTATTGTTCTTTCAAGGTCTGTGAAGAATTGTGTTGAGATTTTGATGAGGATTGCATTGAATTTGTAGATGACTTTTGGTAAGATTGCCATTTTGACTGTGTTGAAAATGTAAGAGCATGAGAGATCTCCCCATTTTATATCTTCTTCAGTTTCTTCAGTGACTTAAAGTTCTTGTCATACAGGTTTTTCACTTCTTTGATAAACACTTTCAGCAATGTAGCAGGGTACAAGATTAACTAAAAAAAAAAAAAAATCAATATCCCTCCTATACACTAAAGATAAAAGAGCTGAAAAAGTAATCAGAGAAACATCACCCTTTACAATAGCTGTAAATAGTATTAAATATCTTGGGGTAACTCTAACCAAAGAAGTGACAGACCTGTAAATGACAAGAACTTTAAGTCACTGAATAAAGAAATTGAAGAAGATATCAGAAAATGGAAAGATCTCCCCATCTTTTGGATAAGTAGGATCAACATACTAAATTTGATTGTTGTAGATCACTATTGACCTATATTTCTTTATTATTCTAAGTTGTTTTCAAGGACTAAAGCTTTATATTACATTTAAAAATGAGCTGCACATTATCTTAATTTTGCACAATATCTTAAACAATAATAAAACATATAATATAACAAAAAACCCTTAAGTTTGTATCAACATACAAAAATCCATTCCAATGTAAAATATTTGAGACTAGGGCTGGAGAGATGGCTCAGTGGTTAAGAGCACTGATTGCTCTTCCAGAGGACCTGAGTTCAATTCCCAGCAACCACATGGTGGCTCACAACCATCTGTAATGAGATCTGGTGCCCTCTTCAGGCCTGCAGACAGAACACTATATATAGTAAATAAATAAATCTTAAAAAAATATCTGATACTGGTAATTTTTCAAAATAAGACTCAAAAATCCACCTCTTTATCTCATCCTTTCTATTTTATATTCTACCTTTTTCCCTTTAGAAAGAAATCCTTGAGTTTAATCTCCTTTGTTTAGTTTTTCCTCCCTGACCATGATCAATAATAACTTGTACCTAAGCCTCCTAAATGATGACAAACATCCATAACCCATTGACTGACCAAAAACTACCTACCCCTCCTCTTGGGAATGTGGGTGTCATGTTCCCTAGACTCCTTCCTGTTGTCTGTGGGTGATGAAATCTTTGGGGAATCCTGAGAAAATTGGGATAACAGTCAATTTCATACTTACCATAACATTTTTTTGTCCAGTCTCTGTGTATTAGGAAGGCACAAGGCTTATCTAATATCCTGACTAGAGTAGTCTGTGAGGCTGGACTCACATCTCAACTAGCAGCCTTGAAACAATTCTGGATGAGAAAACTGCAACAGAGGCATTCTGAGAGTCTAGATCACCCAGACAACCCGTTTTCATTGGTGTCTGGCCCCCTTGCTGTGAAAACACAATACTTATAAAGCTAACATACATATCTGCATTAACATAAACATGGACTGTGTGTTGTTCACAAGCCATCCAAAGATGACTTTTTGTTCGAGCAGGTAAAATTATACCTTATCTGTCTTGTAGTTTTCTTTTCTTTCTTTCTTCTTCTTTTTTTTTTTTTTTTTTTTTTTAAAAA
>PVIH01006764.1:0-58891 GCA_004025045.1 Sigmodon hispidus | reverse complement strand
CTTCCATTTTTAAAAATAATTTATTTATTTTTTATTTTATGTGCATCGGTGTTTTGCTTGCATGTATGTCAGTGTGAGGTTGTCCCCATAACAGTTGTGAGCTGCCATGTGGTTGCTGGGAATTGAACTCAGATCCTGTGGAAAAACAGTGAGTGCTTTTAACCACTGAGCCATGTCTCCAGCCCTCTTCCATTTTAAAGTTAAAGCATTTCTAAAGTATCTAGACTGGTTTAATTCAGTAGTTCCTTCCACAATCTAATGTCTCTCAACTGCTGTCATTCTCTGTTCAACAGCATTAAAAAAATTCAAATTAATACAACACCATAAAGGATCCAGACTTTCTGTGTATTTTCCATCTCTATGTGGCTTATCTTTTTATATTATTTTTTTCCCTTTAAAGATTTTATCTTATTTATAAACTATTTTTTCTATGACTGAGTATACTCATTTTCTATGCACATTTTAAATTTGCACCTGTTTAGAGGTTTTTCCATCTGAACCTGCTTTACTGAATATCTGTAATCATACTGTATGCATGAGCAAAATCTTAAACTTCTACACAGCATATTCATGGTGTGCTAGCTGCTCAAGCCCACAACCGAGGGGGGAAGTCTCTATATCAAGACCGGAAGGAAGACTGCATGACTAGGAAGCCAAATTAGGCTATGTTTTTATGTGTTTGGAACCATTTTTAAATAATTTCTCAGGTTTTATGTGGAAATGCATGCCCCCTATGTTATATTCCATTTGTAGTGAGTCTTCATAACTAGACCTACTTTTCCAGGATCATTAGGGTGTATTTCATATCATTAGCTCAGGCCAACATAAGAAACAACAGCATCTTCTCAGCATCAAGGCAATCACAAACAATTAGCTGATTTAGAACATCAGTAAATTCAGACTAAATTGAATACACCTGCAATAGATTATAAAACAAACCTTCACAGAAAATGCACAAGAATGTGGATATATTTTACATCTTTAATAAAACCTTAATATTGGAGAGAGCCACAGTCAAATCCTAGGCAGACAGCTCAGAAAATTCTTGATCCTTGAGTACAAGAATAAACAGATGAAATTCAACAGCACACACCTTTAATCCCAGCACAGGGAAAGCGGGAATGGTGACCTACACTCTTAATTCCCTAACTCCAGAGACAGAACTTCCTCTGTTTCTGTAAATTCAAGGGTAGCTGAAATAGAGTAGTATATGCCTTTAATCCTAACCTGGATGGGATAGGGTATACAAAGGCTCTTAGAAACCCAGCAGACAAAGTAGCGACTGGCACAAGTGACCAGCAGAAGTGACCAGGAGTGAGTCTGAGAAAGTTGCAAGACAGCTGGGTGAGAATTAACTGTGGTGCTTTCTCGCTCTGATATTTCAGCCTTCCCCCAATATTGGGCTCAGAGTCTTCCTTTCTTACAACCCGAATTTGTGTAACTACACAAGAATGTATTGGGATTATGCTATGTTGTAAATATTTGTCCCGCTTACTAGTTTAATAAAAATCTTATTGGGCAGAAGGCAGACAGGAAGTGAGGGCAGGGCAGGAAGAACAGAGACAGACAGACGCCAGACAGAAGCCACAGGGATGCAATGGTGACATGACCATGAGATGGCAGCAAACACAGAGGAAAGAAGCTGACATGCTGCTCTGAGAAAAGGTACCAAGACGCATGGCCAAATAGGATAAGAGAGATGGGTTAGTTGAAGACTACAGAGCTAGCAAGCTGTATGTCTGGGCCCTAGGTCAATCAGCATAAAATAATATAAGTGTGTGTATGATTATTTGAGGCTAAGCGGGGCTGAGAGTGGGACCAAACCTCTGGTCCAGGCCAGGGATGTCTGGCCCAGAAACCTTTTACAATACAAGGACAAATTGCCAGTCCAGGTGTCTATTTGTCAGACCAAGGTTAAAAGGGATAAAGTGTCTGTGGTACCAGTTTCTTCCTTGCTAAAGGCTCCCTGATAACGTAAGATTAACTCCCTACACAAATTCCTCGGCAATTAACTCTTCATGAATTCCTAATCTCAGTATTATGGCACAACACTCAAGGTTCGGCCAACTGTTTAATGTCTAGGCCTGAGATGTACACAAGTGACAGAAAGGCTGCAGGGGATAATCTAACTTCACAGCTCTGAATGGAGAGTGACAATGTTCCTTTCTTGAGATCCAGAGTTGCAGGAAGGACAGGAGAATATATCTTTGAGATTTGGGATTTTTAATATCACTGTCCCTTGGAGAATTGCCCAGCACCCTGTGCTATGTACCCCTGCCCTTCACTTTTCAGACTGGATATCAGGGAGTCTTGCAGCTAGTTCGTTGCCATAGTTACTCACTCCCACTCAACATTTCCCTTCAGTGCAGCACTCCAAGCCCAAGGGAAACAAACACTAACATTTGTTAATCACAAAATATTAATCTATAATGTTAGTTACACTTAAGTAATGTTGAGTAGCACTCAATTTCTTTAATTCTTGGACCCAATAGTTTCCCCCAGAAATCATTATAGGCAGTTTCTCCAATTAGATACAGAACAGCTGCAGCTGCTCCACTAATCAGAAATCTGACAGATTTTTTCTTGTGTGTTATCAAAATGGCTGTGTTCTTTATCATTTACTCAAAAGTGTAATGTGACCCTCAAATGTAACTTTTTTTTTTTTGTCTAAAGCTTATGTTGGGTATATAAGATGTTTAGAACAAAGAAGGGAGAACTTGAGAGAAATAAAGCAAATAACTATCATTATACATGTGAGTCTTATTCCTCAGATAGATAAGAATTATTCCTAAGTCCTGCTACTCTGAGACATGCTTTATTACTCTCCTGGAATAGCCCTGGGAGCTGGTCTCTAAGACTGCAGTAGGCTACATTTTGTAGGCAACAGGAATTCAACTTCTTTCACACTAAGGAAAGCTTGAGCAAAAAAGATATTAAAACCCACCCCCATAGTGACATACTTTCTCCAACAAGGCCACACTTCCTAATAGTGCTACTCTCCCTTTTGGGGCCATTTTCTTTCAATACCATATTCCATATCCTGGCCCCCAAAGGGTGATTAGCCATATCATAATGTAAAAAATGCATCCAGTCCAACTTCAAAAGTTGCTATAGTCAGTAACAGCCTTAAATCTGTTTCAAGGTCCAAAGTGTCATCTGAGATGCATGACACTTCCTCCCTGTAAAAATAAAAATTCAGATCACATACTCATAGCATATAACGGCACAGGATATACATTAACATTCCAAATTGAAGGAAAGAGAGCATAGTGAGGAAATATTGGACTAAAGCAATACATAAAACCAGCTGGGCAGACTCTAAACTCTGCATCCCCAGCTTCACGTAATGGCCTGCCAGGCTTACATTCAGGGACATACCTGACACAAGCCTGGCCTCAGCAGCTTTATTCTACAACTTTTTTTAAAATCAAGTCTAAAGCCAGTACCAAGTGATCAAAGCTGCAAAGCTCTTATTTCTGGGGCTGGAACATGGTACACTTATTCAATTACATCTTCACTGGCTAACCTTGGCTACCCTCAAACTTGATTGGTAGACCAAGCTAGCCTCAAATGCAGAGCATTTCTCTGTCTTCCTACTTCTGGGACTAAAGGTATATATATTTTTTCATTTTTTCTTTTGTACTTTTGGGGTGCCAACCATCCAGCTCTCAAACAAATCACACAGAGGCTTATTATTACTTATTAATGCTCAGCCTTAGCTTGGCATTTTGTAGCCAAGTTCCCTTAACTTTAAATTTGCCCTTCTACCTTTTGCCTCTGGGCCTTTTCCATTTCTCACTTCTACATACCTTTCTTTCACTGTTACTCAGTGGCTGGCTGTATAGCTGGGTGGTTGGAAAAATTTGGAATGGAAAAGGAAAATTTTGACTTTACACTGCCCACTTACAATAGTCCTGCCTCACTATAGGTTGTTCAGCTCTTTATTAGACAGACCATCAGTGTTTTAGACAAATTTGTACAGCTTCACAGAGTTAAACAAATGCAACATAAACAAAAGTAACACACTTTAAAATAATAGTCTACAACATTTCCCTGTTTTTATCTAAACAAAAAAGATTTTAACTTTAACATAGTACAACTACATACAACAAAACAGTTACCAAGAGTTAATTTACAATATTGAATCCATTTACATTTGGCAAATTGACCAAAAGCACTCTACCATCCATCCTAGTGACTCAAAAGTTTTATACATAATTTACTTTCTATCATAACTAAGAAAAACTGGAGCTGTAAATATCTAGTCTTTAACTTCATCAGAGACCATACAGAAGGATGTAATGTTACTTGAGTAAACAAAAAATGCAAGCAATTTCCAAGACTCCAGGAATGCTGGATACATGCCCAAAGTTCTCCTGCAACACTGGGGCAGCCATCTTCATTGTACAGGCCTAAAGTATAAGTCGGACTTTCTAGTAAAGCAGGAAATTTGAAAGACTCTCTTGCCTATTGGCAAAGTTTGTCAGTCATTTTCCTCTGTACCCTGCAGAATGTCTAACAGCCTTTTCTGTGAAGCAGGAATTTGGAAGGACTGTGCTGTGTTTTGCATAAGTTCAACAGTATTTTTTTCCCTGTGTGTCCTGAATGTCCGGTCTACACAACACATTGTCAGCAGTCAAAGGCAAGAGAAGTTTCTTTGCCTGTGGTGATATATTACATATTTAATAAAACCTGAATATTGGGGAGACAGCACACAGTCAAATCATAGGCAGACAGCTCAGGGATTTCTTGATCCTTGAGTACAAGGACAAACAGCTGAGAGTCAATCACATACACCTTTAATCCTGGCACAGGGAAAGCCAGGAGTGGTGACCTACACTCTTAATCCCATAACTCCAGAGACAGAACTTCCTCTGTTTCTGTGAGTTCAAGGCTACATACCTTTAATCCTAACCTGGATGTGATACAGCTGACAAGAAGGGTATATAAGACCTCTTAGGAACCCAATAGAGGCAGAAGTGACCAGGAGCAAGGCTGAGGAAGTTGCAAGGGTGAGAATTGACTGAGGTGCTTCCTCTTTCTGATATTTCAGCCTTCCTCTGATATTTAGCTCAGAGTCTCTTTTCATACAATCAGAATTGGTGCAACATTTGCCCAGTGGCTAACCTTGCCACAATGAAAGCAAGCCCCATCAGGAGCTTCTTCAATGCTCATCATCTTCTCTGAAGTAAAACGGTGCTTCCAGAGACAGATGTGCCTTATTGTTACAAAAAAAGTTAACAAAACATTTTAAATGCCATACTTTATAGGTCTTTGAAAATCATTTATCTATTTTAAATACTTACTTAGCTTAGAAAATACACCTAACATATCTATAAATTTGATTGTTATAAATGACTTACTGATATATTTTTGTCTTATATAGTTTATAATAAAAGCTTTCAAAAACTAGAACTTTGCCTTACCTTTTTAAATGAACTGCATAATTATAATATTTCAAATCAAAGTAGAAACATATATACAATATGCGGTAACAAAAACAACCCTAAATTTGTATCAATATACAAAAACCCTTTAGACAAGAGTAGAAACATATATACATTTTAACAAAAATAACTTTATATCTGTATCAAAATGCAAAATCCTTTAAACTACACACATATATAGTGTGTTGTAATAAAGTACCTTAAATCTGTATCAACATACAAAAGACTTTACAAATGCGAGATATTTGAGATCAATAATCTACCCTATTATTTAGATTCTACCCTTCTATCTCATCATTCCTATATTCCCCCAAATGATAATAAAAAATCCATAACCCAACAAATAACCAAATATTTTTAACACTCCCCAGCTCTTCAGAATGTGGATATAGTTTTCTCCAAACTTCTTCCGGCTGTCTGTGGACAAAGCATGTTTAGAGTACCAGAGAGAAAATTTAAAATAATAGTCAAGACCTGGAAAGACCAGCTATAATCTTTGTTGATAGCTATCACCTGTCAAGATTCAGGAGCCTAATCAAACCTGATCCATATTAATCTTGAAGGAATCCACCTCTCTTCTCCTGTGGAAACAAAAGCAAAAACTCTTTTCCAAAGCATTTTAAACATCCATTTGACAAATACATATTTTTGACATTAAAGCTAAGGCATTCCTTAAGGATATGGGCTGATTTATTTCAAAAGTACTTCTTTCAATTCCAGGTCTCTTTGTAGCTACCCTTTGCTTTTCAACAATCAAAAAAATTCAAAATCAACACAATAACATACAGGATCCAGATCTCCTGTGTATTTCCCATCTTACATGGCTTTTTTTCTTTTATATAAATTTTACTATCTCTCTAAAGATATTATTTTTAAAATTTTCATTTCTTCCTATGACTGTCCATACCCTTTTCCTTTCTTAGGCATATACACATTATAAAAAACACTGGAACCTGTTTAGAGGGTTTTGCCCTCCAATCTGGATTGCATATCTCTTAGCCTTTTCTGAATGAATGATCAAACTTCAGTCTGCTAAGCAGCATGGACCTCTGCCTGCAGCTTTGGCAGCAAGCTCTACTTCTTTGAGCCTTGAAATTTAAGCCTAAAACCCACTGCCCAGTCAGAGGTTGGAGGTTTGTGACTGAGAACTGCATTTAGCCTTCTTAGCTATGAAAGCAGGTCATAAGGAAGCCTGTACCTACAATGCCACAAACAGTTTTTGCCATTTCTATTTAGCACTGCCAGCTGAACAGCAGCACCTCTTATAGAAGCTATGTCCTTTTTCTTTTCTTTCTCCAAGTTTTCTCAGGCCCTGTGTGAAAATATGGTCCACATTGGAATATCAAAATGTTTTTACTCCTGTCTTTGAGGGACAAACCACCCAGTTCCCAAATAAATCACACACTGAGGCTTACTACTACTTACAAATGTCTGGCCTTAGATTAGCTTGTTTCTAGCCATCTTTCCTTAACTTTAAATTATCCCTTCTACCTTTTGCTTCTAGGCTTCTTCCTTTTCTTCTGTATATCTTGCTTTCACTCTTACTCCATGGCTGGCTGTGTAGCTGGGTGGCTGTCCCCTTCATCCTCCTTCTTTGGATCCTTTGTTCTCCTATTTTTCCTATCCGCCTGCCAGCCCTGCCAGTTTTTCTCTCCTGCCTCACTATTGGTGGTTCAGCTCTTTATTAGACCATCAGGTGTTTTAGACAAGGAAAATAACACAACTTCACAGAGTTAAACAAATGTAGCATAAACAAAAGTAACACACCTTAAAATAATATCAAAAACAGTCTGCCCTACTACACCAGCTCTAAGCTCTTTAGTTCCTTCTCACAAGTTATAGACTTAGCTGGGTGGGAACTTATCCTAAGGTCATACCTTTTCGTAGATCTTGATTAGAGTTACCACTAAAAGCCACATAACAGAATCTATACTAGACTGTTTTGAGATTTCTTCTGCTAACAGAATTAATCCAAAACTCTTCACTTTAGCCTTAGGCAGACTATTTGGACCGTTCAGGGTCAAAAGGAGAGCCACTTTCTTCACCAAAATGTAACAAGACAATCTCTAGCAAACATACTAAAATTCTTCTCAGGAACCTTTTTTGTTTTTTTAAGAAAAAAATTTAAACTCATTTTACATATCAACCCTATATCTCCTTCCTCCCATCCCCACTTCTGCAAAAAGGGTAAGGCCTCTGATGGGGAGTCACCAAAGTTCTCAGGAACTTCTTGATCCCAGCCCCCATTCTTCACACCACTGTTTTCCATGCTTCTAATAGTATGGCTTCCCAAACTCAAAGTACCAAAGTCCGAATTCCATCATACAAAAACATGGTCAGTTCTATCACAGCAATTCCCCAGTCCCTGGTACCATCTGATGTCTTAGTTTGGGTTTCTATTACTGTGAAGAGACACCTTAACCAAGGCAACTCTTATAAAGAAAACATTTAATTGGGGTGGCTTACAGTTTCAGAAGTTTGGTCCTTTATCATGATGACCTGGAGCACAGCAGCATGCATGCACATGTAGTGTTGGAGCTGAGAAGGCTACATTTTGTAGGCAACAGGAAGTCGATAGTCTTTCACAGTGTAATAATCTTGAGCAAAAGAGACCCCAAAGCCCACCCTCACATTGACACATTTCCTTCAATAGTGCCAAACCCTTTGGGGGTCATTTTCTTTCAGCCCATCACAGCTGGGGTTGGAATCCAGGGTCTCTGCACAATTGAACACTGAAAAATTAAGGTGTAATTTTAATCCTGTAAAATCAGTTTCTTATGTTGAAATATTATTTGACTACAAGCTGATAGGATAAAAACAGCTTAGTGGTTTTTGTTTAGAAGATCAGTATTAGATAATCAAGCTTTCTCTACTCCCATGAGATAGGGTTTCTCTGTGTAGCACTGGCTGTCCCAGAACTCACTCTGTACCTTAGCTGGCCTCAAACTCATGAAATCTACTTATTTGGATAAATGGGGCCAGCCACTCAGCTCCAAGTCTTGTTTTTATTCAAGAGATAAATTGAGTTTGTGAAGCAGGTAGAGCCAGAACCCAGAAGTTGAGCCCTTCAGTACTTTCCCCTTCATTTGGATACCAATCTTTACTAAGTCTTTCCTTCTGGTAACACATGGGTAAACTTTATGTACACACACATGCTTAGTCATTCAAAGGCATCAGATCTGCCTAAGAACTAAAGAATCAAAAGACACCAGATAACTCCAAGAGAAATCAGCATTTAGAACAAAAGAAAGATTAAAAAAAAAAAAAAAAGCCTATTTCTTTTCCTTTGAATGAAAGCTGTTCATCAAGGACCAAAGTGGAGATTACATTAAAAGCCAGCAATAGGGACTTAGCAAGCACTTAACAGTGGCATTTAATTTCTGCATCTAATACAACATTTTTGTAAAATAAGAAGGGCCTTTAAATTTGTTGTATCAATGAGATTTTATTAACTAGTCTAATGACTTTTTTTTTTTTTTTTTTGAGATAGGGTCTCACACAGCCAAAGCTGGCTTCAGACTCACTATGTAGCAGATGACTGTAGTCGTTTGAATAAGAATGGCCCAATTGGTTCATGTTTGAATACTTGGGTCTCCAGTTGTTGGAACTATTTGGGAAGGATTAGGAGGTATGGCTTGTCATTGAAGGTGAGTACGATATATGATTGAAGGCTTGAATGAGATGGTCCCTGTAGCTCATATATTTGAATGCTTAGTCACCAGTTGTTAGACTGTCTGGAAAGATAGTAGGTGTGACTTTGTTGGAGGTGGTTTGCTGCTGGGAATAGGCTTTGAGATTTCAAAAGCCCATGCCAGGCCATGTCTACCACCCTCCCCCCACCTGCTGCCTGAGGATCAGGATGTCAACTTATCTACTATGCCTGCCCGCCTGCTGCCACTCTCCTCACATGAGAGATGATAATGAACTAAGCAACTGAGATTGGAAGCAAGCCCCTAGGTAATTGCTTTCCTTGATGGAGTTGCCTTGGTCATTGTATCTCTTCACAGCAATAGAAGAATGAATAAGATATGAAGCTTTGAGATCTCAAAAGACCTATGCTATGCTCAGCTCTTTTTCTGCCTCCTACTTGTGGATCCAGATGTGAGTTCTCAGATGTTCCTGCTGCCACAATTTTCTACTCATCTTGGACTCTAACCCTCTGAAATGTAAGCCCAATTAAACACTTTCGTTTATAAGATGTCTTGGGCATGGTGTTTTGTCACAGCAACAGAAAAGTAACTAGGACATCAACCTTGAACTTCTGATCTTTGATCTCTCTGTCTTTCTATTAAGAGCTGAGATTATAGGTGTGTCATCATGTTTGGTTTAGTGCTTGTTTTTAAGTCTGTCTTTTCTCAAAGTAAAAAAAAAAAAAGAAAGAAATTCTCTAAACTATTCAGCCTAAGACTTAAACACTAACACTTCCTGTTTCATATATAATGAAATACATTACAATAATCACTTTTTAATGCTTTATTCATTGATTAAAAGAATATACATTTAACATAAACCATACAACATCAGTCATCAGGTCAAACATTCAGCTGGTTTCCTTACAGTTTCTGTCAGGAGTTATTTTATCTGATCACATATACAAGATAAAATCTCACCACATCTGGCATTTACACACACTGTGCCAGTGGATTCACACTACTGATGTACATATAAAATCCGCATGGTATGTGCTCACTGGAGACAAAACAGTGCACACCTGTCAAAAGGTCATTTAATATAAGATGGTAAAACCATTTGTAAAACATATAAACTTTTTCCATAAATAGAATTGTATCTGGACATCTGTTGCATAAATTGTGTTTCCAAAGCTTACAATAGAGCAGCCAGGTCTCAGCACTGCTGGGCACCCACGTTGGCTACTTACTTTATTATTGCAGACTGTCCTTAACATTAAATGCACAACATTCGTACCACTTAAAACTTGGGTCAGGTGGAAGTCTCACAGAGACCACGTCTGTACCGCGGTTGCCCTGAAACAGTTAAATTGGCTTTTAAAGCCGCTCAGATATAACAAGGTTTTAAAACATACTTCATGGAATGTTCTTCATGTATCATAGCAGCTCATACCTGTGATGGAACAAGCTTTTGGTTTTTCCTTTCTTTCCTTTACATTCACTATTCACAGTGAAACAGGTGCATTTTTCTTTTTTTTTTGTTTTTTTTTTTTTTCTTTTTTTTTCTTCAGAGTTCTGAGGTTGCTGACTGAGCCACAGCACAGCTGTGTACCACAGGTCGAAATTCGACCTTAAATATTACAATCTAGCAGTATCTGGCTGGCCAAAGCTGGCCAGCCCCTGCCAGCATGTGGGCACTTCTTCATGTAAATCTATTCTTTGGCAGCTGACATGCGCGCTGACAGAGAGAATCCAGTGACTTGTTAGGGATTTCACGACTAATGCTAGTTTGCAAGCCTGTGCGTCTGCATTTCTGTGCTTTGACTTCGCCTCAGAGGTTTCCCTGGAATATGGTTCCTTTCCTCCTCTACTGTTTTGATATCTGGGCTAAAGAAGCTAACTTGAATGTAACAGATGAAAAAATTATGTCAGATATAGTTTTAAAAAATCCAGCAATTTGAATGATCATGTTTATGCAAATGTATTTAAAAAGGGATTAAGCAATGCCTAACTTACTATATGAAATTCAGAATGGCAATTGGCAATATCAATTATTATTTAGGTAATGAAAGTTAAACTCAGCTTTCTGTTAAAGGTAATTCATGTGGGATACTATTTTCCCTTCTATTTCAAACCAAAATCAATGAGATGCTATCAGAATACATAGATGCAGTGCATTGCATACAAATCCACCAGGCTATGGATATTCATTTATATATATATATAAGTATAAAAATATTTGGCTCCTGAGCTCTGGATTCTAACAAACAAAGAATAAAAATGTCAAAAAGGCAGAGTCAGTGAAAAACAAAGTTAGCCAGCAACCTCAGATAATCATTGGCTGTATGTTCATAAAGTTTTCTCATTAACCGTGAAAGCCCGATACAGTGTCACTTTGAACTTCTAAAACCAATACCCGACTACGTTCTTTGATCAAGAAGTAGAATATACATAGATAATTCTATAAAGCTAATACTGATTAAACACAGCACAAAAGGATTAGTTTACACTACTGAAAAGAAAAGAAAACAAAACATAATGGGACCCTACTTGCATATGTAGCCACGGAATTAATACATTTTAAAAAAGCTAAATGTCTTCGCTGAAGCTTTGCATCTCTCTGTAAAAATGACGATTTGGTTCAGTGAAGACACTGAGTGATTCAATGTCCAAGACTGCATGCCAAGGCTGACCAAGGCCCAGGGATACCTGCTCAATAAGGTTATGCACCGGATCCACATCTTGGTCGGCTAGTTCACCTTGGTCAAAATCAATGCTTTCTTCAGTGACTTCAAGCACTTTTAGATCAGAGCCACGAAGACGAGCAATGGCAATGAGGTTGTGTGCCCACACGGTGTAACCTTAAAGATAAGCAAAAGGCAACTCTGTCATTCTCTTCTATTTTATTCTGTCTCTGATAAGTTTAGTCTGTTCCTCAGTAAGTGCTTCATAAGAAGCTTCACATTTGTATTTCACCATGGCTTAAAACAAACTGAGAATAAAAGAAACAGGACTACTTAGGAGTTTAATACAGTTTTTAAGAACACCACAGAGAGGTGAACTGTTAAGTGGTGTATAATCTTATTCTGATATACATTCAGCAAAACAGACGACATATAAAGTATATAAATTTATTTTTAACCTTGGATAATGATTTATCATTCTATTTCTTATATAAATTCCTATAACAAATATACAGATCCAGGCAATAGTGGCACATGCCTTTAATCCCAGCACTTGGGAAACTGAGGCAGGTATATCTCTGAGTTTGAGGACAGCCTGGTCTACTGAGTGAGTTCCAATGTGGGATAATGCTCTTGTACACTGTAAACATTTGTCACTCCTATTGGTTTACTAAAATGCTGATTGGTCAGTAGCCAAGCAGGAAGTATAGGTGGGGTTACCAGACTAGAGAATTCTGGGAAGAAGAAAGGCAGAGAAGGAGATGCCAGCCAGATACAGAAGAAGAAGATGAGAATGCTGCACTTAGCTAAGGTACCATGCAACAAAAAGATAAAAATTGTGGATTAATTTAAGTATAAGAGCAAGATAATAGGGGCTGGAGAGATGGCTCAGTGGTTAAGAGCACCGTCTGTTCTTCCAGAGGACCCGGGTTCGATTTCCAGCACCCACATGGCAGCTAACAACTGTCTGTAGTTCCAGTTCCAGGCAAACACCAAGGCAAATAAATAAATAAAGTTTTTTTTTTTTGTTTTTTTTTTGTTTTTTTAAAAAAGAGCAAGATAATAATATGATTGAGCTACCTGGCCAATGGTTACCATTATATTAAGCCTTCAAGTCAATTTTATTTGGAAAGTGGCTGCTGGATATTTGAGAGTTTCTGGAGAAACAGAAATGTCTAACTACAAATGGCACTTAAATGTGGTGTACGTACATCCACATAAAGCTTGAGAAAGCTTAAAAAAGGACTCTACACACAAAAGAACAGAGTAAAACATGGTTTCTTGGTAGCAGCTCTATTTGCTGGTAGCTCAGAGAGAGGCATGGCTCAGCATTAGTGGCAAAAACTTTGAGACTCTTTTAAGAGGCCCTGCTGCTAAACATTTAAATGAGGTTTTTGAGCAGCAGGTCTCGGTACTCTACTTGGTGGCATTGTAGACCCTAAAATTCCAGAGTTGGAGTGTTAAATATGGCTCCTGCCAGTACTTCTGCCACAAGCTAAGCTCTCACAGAAAGGAGCAGCCATAGCCAAAGCTTTAATCCTAGCCACGCCTTTTAGCAGATTAAAAGTCAGAAAAAGATAGAGATATACAGTAAAGGCAGATTCAGAAGAGGTTAACAAAAACAAAACAAAACAAAACAAAAACAAACCATAAAAAGGTTTACAGTGTGTTTAAAAGTATACCTAGGCTTGGGAAAAGAAAAAAAAATAAAGTCCTTAAAAAAATAGAGTTAAAAAAAAAAAAAGTCATGTAAAGATGGAAATTACACAGCCAGGCTACACAGAGAAACAGAGTCTTGAAAAACCAAACCAATCAAACAAAAAAACCAATATATAGTAAACCAGCAATTTTCACTGTAAAAACCATTTTCTATGATGTCTTATGGTCCATAGAAATATGTATTAATTTCAGAACAGAGATCACTCCTGGGTAAGCTTTACCTCTAAAATCTTGGGGGGAAAAAAAAAGATTTAAAAGGGCTGGTTTAAAGTAACTTTTAAATAACCTGATGTTTGCTGAGCCCTGTTTTTGTTTGTTTTGGTTTTGGAGACAATATTTTTCTATGTAATAGTCTTGGCACTCACTTTGTAGACCAGGCTAGCCTCTACTTCATGGAGGCTAGCCTGTCTAGTCTCCCAGTCCCAAGTGCTGGATTAAAGGTGTCACCCCCATTCTATTCCCTGTTTGTTTGTTTGTTTGTTTGTTTCTTTTTAACTAGGCACGTACATATGTGTGGGTGTGTAGATGCACATGTGTGTGCCTGCCTGTGGAGGTCTCAAGATGACACTGGTTGTCTTCCCTGGTTGCTCTCTGCTTTGTAGAGACAGAATCTTGAAACTCAATCAGAGCTCGACTGGTTAGTTTAGCTAGTCATCCTGACCCAGGAATCCTCTCTGCCTGGGCAGAGGACTTGAGATGGCTACTAAGCTGCCTGGCTGTTATGTGGGTTCTGGAGATCTGAACTCTGGTCTCATACCTGCAAAGTAAGCACTTTATTCACTGAACCATCTCCCCCAACAACCCCTTACTACTTCTGATATGGATCTGTTTCTGGCTACTACCTATAATTGTATGGCCCAATTGTGAAGTAATACCTGAAAAATCACAAATGTAGTCTAAGAAAAATAGTTTCAAAACAGTGAGTGTTAATATAGAGAGCTTAAGATATTCTTGGCTTGCTTTATCTCTCTTCCTCCATTCCTCTTCCCTTCCTTCCATCTTTCCTCCCCGCTTCCCCTTCTTTTGAGACAGGGTTTTTCTGGATAGCATCTCTGGTAGTCCTAAAATTAGCTTTGTAGACCAGGCTTTCCTTGAATTCAGAGATCAACCTGCCTCTACCTTTTGAGTGCTGGCATTAAAGCACTATACCCTGCTTATTATATTATTGTTTAAAATAAAATCTCACTCTGTAGCTTAAGATGGCCTACAAAGCACTTATGAAGCCCAGGCTACCCTCTCAAACTCAAGATAATCCTCCTATCTCAGACTCTCAAGAGTTGAGAATATGAATTTGTGACACCATGCCCAGCTAAAAAATTTTCACAGATTATTTTTGTAACTGTCTTTGAAGTAAAATGTTCTTTTAGTTTATCTGAATAGCAACCCCATTCAAATAAGAAAAGTACAGATACTAAGATGAATGGCTAAGAAATAAACATGTACCTAACAGATTATTTAAATAACATCAATACTAGAATCTAAAAGATGAGGCTGTAATAATCAAAGTCATACTTCCCCTCCTTCTGTCTTAAATATTTTAGAATCTTCTGATTGGAGTGAATATATCCACTGCAGGTAGACATCTATCTGTTTTCTTAGCTAAAGTAATATCAAATGCCTCAGGACAGGAAAAAGCATTAGAGGGGTGCTGAGACAGAACACTCATGGTTGACATAGGACTTTTAAACTTGTGATATATTTACTAGCACAAATTACTTTAGGTATGTCAGTATCAAGTGATAGTGAACAAAACCACATACCATGAACTGCCAAAAGAGCGAGCTTTGTGCACCTCCATGCTAATAAAACCAACGGATCTTCATTTCGGTTGTCACTAAGATCTGGAAAGCCAGATGTGTCAATTACATCATTCATCAATATAAAATGGGTGAGGAACTTGTCGTACTGCCTGGATATAAGATCAACAATAGCCCCTGAGACACAAGTGACGTAGCTGTCAAAGTGAACCCTCTCAAGTGGTATACTGGGTTTCAGAATCTTTAGCATGTCTTCACCTTTGACATCAAAAGCCATTAGATAGACCCGAAGGCTGGAGCTTTTTCGTGACAGGGCTTTCCAGTGCTCATCATTTGGCATGTTGTCTAATGACTTGTGCATCACTGAAACATTGTGGACCAGGAGAGACAGTCGCTGCAAAGGCACATGGTTGTTATCAGTTAAGACTCTTGCCATCTCAGCTGTAAAGTCACAGAAATCCAGGGCAAGTGAACGCAGATTTACAAACCGCTCTAGTTCACCTGCAGTGATAAGAGTGCTGTTGCCAGGAATATTGTTGTCCAGTAAACTCAGGTGTTCCATGGTGTTGGCAATTGAGTTAGGCAGAGCCGACAGTGATGTTGGGGTCACTATTTCCAGCATAAACCCACAGGACAGCCATTTTAGTTGCCTACTATTGCTCAGTATTTCTTCAAACAGCTGTTGAATTCTACAAGGAAAACATGTCACAATGAGTCACTAGCTCTCAGCACTAATCTTTTAATGGTGACTTTAAAAAATGGGCAATACATAGCATTCAATGTTGAGATGTATTTTTTCTCATGGATTTTTATTCAACCTACAAATGCAATTAAACTCACATTACAATATAATATGTAAGATACATTAAGCATGTAGAAATGTTTCTCATCTGAGGAAAATAGCATTTTTTAAATTAACATTATGGAAGAAAAGACTAATGACATCTAACTTATTTATAACAAAAGCAAGTAAAAAATAACACTTTTAAATCGCAGTAAAGGGCTGTAAACAAGAAAACTTTCTTCTGCAGAGAATCTGGGTTCATTTCACAGCAACTACATAGTGAACACAAACATCTATAGCTCTAGTTCCAGGAGATCTAACTCCTTCTTCTGACTTTTATAGGAACCAGACACTCATGTGGTGCATATATAGCCATACAAGTAAACACTTAAAACATACAAAATAAAACAGTAACAATTTATACAGCAATAATTACTCAGCAAGCTATATGATTTATCCTAAAAGATTTATGCCACGGAGTGCCACATAACCACCACTAAAATGCACTGATGTTTCTAGGATATATATTCTACCCCAACACTATCTCTGTGTGCGTATATTTGTGTGTCTGAGACAACATCTCTCAATCAGACAAGACTTTGCTGACAGGGCTAGTCTCTGCTGGCCAGCTTGCTGGGGGATCCCTGATCTCTGGGATTCCCAAGGTTAGAATTATAGGTAGTTCACCATGCTTATACAGCATTCACATGGGATCTGGGAATTTGGACTCAGATCTTCACCCTTAGGGGTTACATCCATATATATATATTTAGAAAACAAAGATTATTATTCTTGATTGTGTCATGATTTTTTTCAGTAAAAAGCTAGAATCATTAATATAAGACCCTGTAAAGCTTACTGTATAACTTACTGCTTAATCTTCTTGCCGTCAGGATCTACCCTGCTGAGGTACGTGCTGGATAAATTTCCTTGCTGCTGTATGACACTTATGTCTCCAAAAAGACTAAACTTCTGGAGGTTCCTATAGGAAAAAATGGTTAAAATGATTTTCTAAATTTTTAATACAGACAGATACTAAAATATGGAGAAAGATGTTCTAGCAGAGTTTCCACCTATGTCACTTAGACCCAAATGACGTCTGGGCTGCTGTGAGTATTCCAGAAATGGTAACCACAGGAGAGCAGGCACACAGCTTGTCCTCAAGCTTCAATGACTGTGGACAACACTGGGCCGGAAGCCAAATGTCGAGCTCACAGGTCTTAGGTACAACTTCTCAGGTGAGACAGGTGGTGGTGGCGGCACATACCTGGGGAAGCAGTAGGAGGCAGATTTCTGGGAATTGGAGGCTAGTCTGGTTTACAAAGAGAGTTCCAGGACAGCCTGAGCTGTTACACAGAGAAACTCTGTCTTGAAAACCCAAACCAAACCAACCAACCAATCAAACAACCCAACAACCCCCCAAAACAAATAAACAAAACTTATGTAAAAATCGTGAATGTTTTAGATAACTTCAGCTATAAAATACTGTTCTAACAGCAAAACGCTAAATAAAATATAAGAAAACTAGTAAATAGTTACATACTCCTAAATGGAAAGTGTTAAATTTCAAACCTGGGACACAAGGTGAAAGCATCTATGTAACAACTTATCAAAGGAGTCTTGGCTGTCAGGTTTTCCTAGCATTCCTCAGTCCCCACCTATTACAGGTATGAATGGTATCTCCACACTGTACCCTGAACTCTCTAGCCCATGGTCTGGGCTTCTCTTCCCTTTATAATCTCGATATTTTGGTTATTCAACCCTTTTGTACCTTCAGCCTCCTGGCTGCTGTCCCTGGTTCCCTCTCTCCCTACTCCCTTCCACTCTGCCTCTCCCTACATGATCCACTTCAGTGAGGTCATATCAACTCTGGACTCTCCCAGATGTCCCTGCCTCTACCTATGTTCTCCTTTTTACCTACAATAAACTTTCTCCTCCACCATACTTAGGAACAGTCATGTTCTTTCCTTTTTATTTCTTATTATTTCATTCAGGTAGTAGTAACTAACTAAAGACTTCATTAATAACATAAAACTTAGGATAACTTAAACAATAATTGTTTAATACATAAAAGTGCTTAAAACTAACGTAAAATAATGTCAAGGAAAAATGTTAGATGGATTATTAAATGATAGTCTAAGTTTTGTCCTTCAATAAATTTCAAACTGATCTTTCTATACTCACAACAGTAGCTCAATGATGGGTAGAGGCAATTTACTTTTCACAAAGTTCAAAGAGAATAATGAAAAAAAGACCTCAAGATTTTTTCATATTAACAAGTGATACATAGAGCTGCTCTTGCCCTTGGAAGGCAGAGATAGGTAGATCTCTGCATTTTCTTTTTTTAAACTTTATTTATTTATTTATTTATTTATTTATTTATTTATTTATTTATTTGCCTTGGTGTTTGCCTGGAACTGGAACTATAGACAGTTGTTAGCTGCCATGTGGGTGCTGCTAATCGAACCCGGGTCCTCTGGAAGAGCAGACGGTGCTCTTAACCGCTGAGCCATCTCTCCAGCCCCAGATCTCTGCATTTTCAAGACCAGTCTGGTCTATACACTGAGTTCCAGAACAGCCAGGACTACATATAAAAGACTCTGTCTGAAAACAAAACAAAAGCTCCTAAAAAAAAGAAAAAGAAATAAAACAACGCCTACTAACTAAAACTAAAACAAAAGCAACCAAACCAAACAATATGAAGTAATTCTGTATTCTAATTTGTTACATACAGAAGTAAAAAAAAATTTCTCAGATGAAATGAAATGCTTTTAAAAGAAAATGTATTTAGAGGAAAAGATTCTATAAAGTAAAAACTGCATCATTTTCAATTCCTACTAGTATTTAGGAGTCCCACAGTCTCAGTGTTTTCTCTTCAGTCCAGCTTCCACAAGGTTGTGGGGCAGTAAAGCACACAGGCAAGAGGTGTTTTTCTGCCACATAGCACTCAAGAGCTAGAACTTCCCTCACTAGAAGTTGTTTGATAACTTGAAAATCTTGTTTTCAAAGACAGTTTAAAAAATGAAGAGCAAACAAGAGATGACAGTAACTATTTTTAAGACATATATTTAATTAAAAGATTGATCCAAAAAAGAATTTTAAGTAGATGTGATGGCACCTGCTTGAACTTTCAGCACCTGGGAGGCTCAAGTGGAAATGCCAAAAGGCCAAGGCCACAGTGCTACACAGTGAATTCCAGGCCAGCTTCTTCTAGGTTTAGAGCTGTTCTCAGAAAAAGAAAAACAAAACATACCACAAAACCAAGGCCAATAAGATACATATAACAGGATTGAATGGGCACTGCAAGAAAGATAGAAGAAAGGTGAATTGCATCATTTGTTGACAACTCATCAAGGAAATGGAAGTTGACATCACAGTGAGATAACCACACATACCCATAATATCTAAAATTAGAAAGATTCACAACATTAAGTTTGGGTAAGGATATGGAACAACTAAAACTCACAGTTATTTAGAGAGTACAAAATAATACACTTTGAAAATAGTTCATCAGTTTTTGGAAGAGTTAGATACAGGACAATAATTCCGACTGTAAGAACTTAACCAAGAGAGACAGAATTTGATTCAAACAATCACAACTTTATCCATATTAAAAAATTAGAAACAATTTAAATATTACCTAATTTGTGAATAAATACACCACTAACATATCTACACAATGGAACAATTAAAAAGAACAAAGTGTTTATATATACTCTAATATGTATAAAGAAAAATTGTATTTATTGTATTATTGTATATAATACAATTGTATTATTCTATCTGTATGGAATTCTAGAACAATCAAATAGCAGGGTTGGGTTGTTGTGTCCTTAGGGTTAAAAATAGGGGACAGAGTAGAATTTCTTTGATTAAAATAAAATGTTCTACATCTTAAATTTGAAGATTATAAATATCTCTTGAAGAATACTTTTAAAACAGGCATTGAAGAGATGGCTAAGCCATTAAGCGTGCTTCCTGCTCTTGCAGATGACCTGGTTTCAGTTCTTAGCACGTCATGCACAAGTTTGTGCTTTTTATCTTCAGTTCTCCATATCTGACCTTGCAGGCAGGCTCTGGAGCACATGTGTTATACTAACACACACTCTGCCACACACACATACAAATAAAATTAAATAAATCTGTTTTATTTTTGTGTTTTGAGACAGGTTCTCTCTATGTAGCCCTGGCTGTCCTCCAACTCACAGAAATCTGCCTACTCTTGTCTCCCAAGACCTGGGATTAAAGGCATATGCCATCACACTAAGCAAAGTTACACAAATCTTAAACCAAACCAAAACAACTAACAGTTTAAGGACAGCCAGGGCTACACAGAAAGACATTGTCTGAAAACCACACTACCACCACCAAAACCCAATAAACACCCAAATACAGTATTTTAGATTCCCCAATTCTAGCACTATTTTTCTCATTATTTTCTTTTTATGACACAAGAAGATTATCTACTGTTGTCTGCTTTCTCTCCTCTAAGTCACAATGAGGACTGGGACCTCAGGAGATATCTTCCACTAGGACTCTTATGTAAAAGATACAGATTCTAAAATATGTACAAATTTGCAGTGTAGAAACACAAGAAATAGAAAGGTAAATATGAACGCTATAAAAATTCACTCCTCAGTAAGCCAATCCAATGATATTGAATTGGTTGAAATGTTAAGGAATTAAAACACTTAGTTTTAAAAATGACCAAGACTGAAAGGAAGATTCAAATAGGCACAAAGAGGTAAATTCAAGACTAGGATGAAAAATTAAACATATATAAGAGGTTCAGCCAAAAGAGATTCTAAAAACTACTTAACACTTCTCCTTCCTTATGGAAACTCTGGAAATGAAGTTCAGCAAAAGCCAAAACAAAACAAATTTGACCTAGTGGACTGCATACCATATGGATCGAGGGGATAGCACACTGGATCAAGCAGGAGAAAGAATATCAGCAAACAGCAAAGCCCTCAAAACACATTCAATAAAATTCCTGCAAAAAGTCCCCAGTACAGGAGAAGTTGTAGTCATCCAAGATTAGGAAATATCTAGAACTCCAAACATGACTAGGAAAGAACCTCTCCCTGCTAAGACTTCAGACCAAAGAAAGAATATGCAAAGCTGTGAGAGAAAAGAGCCAAGCTACTTACAAAGGCTAACCTATCCTATTACATCAGACCTCTCAGAAGAAACAGCAGAGGTCAAAAAAGTACAGGATAATGTGTTTCTAGCCGTGACAGTAAATAACTGCAAGCTAAGGTTTCTATACCTAGCAACACTATCCATTATCCCTTAAATGAACGAATGGATGGATTAAACAGACTCCAGGATAAGCATAAACTAAGCAACTCCTGATCTCTAAGCCAGCACCAAAAAAAAAAAAAAATTAAATTACTATGTACAGATGAGAAAGACTGTCACAATTATAAAAGGTAAGAATAAACTTCACAAGAAGAAATAAAATAGGAAATATTCAAACATTTTTTTGTAGTAAGGCAACAAGCCATTAAAACAAGTAAGGGAGAAAGAAAAGTCAACCAGGAAACAACTACAGCACAACTGCAGGAATTAACAGACACTGCCTATAAGCACCCTAAATGTAAATGATCTTGAGTCTCTAGTTAAAAGGCAACTTTTTAATAATAATTCCAACATGGTCTTAAATCTCCAATTTAAAAAATACAGACTGGTTTAAAAGGATTAGAGACAAGATCTGAGACGTGTGAGAGAGCTCTGTTGGTATAGGTGCTTGCATGTAGGTCCGATTACGAGAGTTGTCCTTTACCTTCACACAACACACACATTACCACACACACAAAACCCTCTAGCCCTTGGCAACCATTATCTTTTTACCATCTCTACAGTTCTGTCTATTGTAGAATTTCATACAGTGAAACTACCCCATATGTAGCTTTTTCAAACTGCTTACTTAGCAATATGCTTTGGGACTTTCTTGTCCTTAAAGTTTAAGAGCTCATATTTTTGAGCAATGAATGATATTTTATTGTCCAGATTACCAGTTTATTCATTTATTTAAAAAAGGGCTTATTGACTGCTTCCAGTTGTGGCAATAAATATCCTTATGATGGCTAAAAATACCCTTTTGAAGGCTTTAGTGCAGACATACATTGTACACCAGGAGGTAGGTAATGGTGCAAAACAACATGTAAGTTTTCAGAGTTTTGAAAAAGAAATATCTTTTTCTCTTGAAATCAGTTTTTATTAGTGTAATTACAGTGGGTTTTATACATTTATGTAGTGTTTCGATCATATTCACTCCCATTATTTTTTTCTCATTCTCTTCCCACTCATACTAATTCCCTTCTTCTTCCCAACTAATCACTCACCACCTATTCTGAAATAACTCACTAAGTTACATTGCTTACAGGAACATAGTCAAGGAGTTGTTTAGAGCAGAGGGTTTGTTTAGAGTCATATGGGGACCTCCTTAGTGATTGCCATTAAATGCATATAATCTCCAGGGTGAAATGGGACCAAGTAGTTCTTCCCTTTTTCATGACAGGATGTCAACAGGCCCAGTCTTGTGCAAGCAATCATAGTTGTGAGTGAAGGAATACAACAGCAGAATCCTGTCCAGGAGTGGTACATACCACTTACCTATTCCTTTGGCCCTTAGATTCTTTCCATCTGTTTTCCTGTGTCATTTCTGAGCCTTAGAGGTATCTTACATGGATGTCTCATGTAAACAGACGGATCTCTCTCGTCCACCCATTCCCAAATAACCACTCAGAGGCTTAGATTAGTTATAAATGTTTGACCAATGGCTCCGTCTTATTAGCAAGCTCTTACATTTAAATTAACCTGTTTTTATTAATCTATGGATTGTAGTGGGATTATGGTATGTTGTAAATATTTGTCCCGCCTATTAGTTTAATAAAAAACGCTGACTGGCTGAAAACAGACAAGAAGTGCAGAACTACCAGACTGGGAAAGTCTCAGAGCAGAGCAGACATGCCACACAAGACACCCACAAACTGCCACAGATCTGCCAGAGACACAATGCAGATGCCAGGAGATACAGAGGAAAGAAGTTCAAATGCTGCTCTGAGAAAAGGTACCGAGCCGCATGGCTGAACAAGATGGGTTGAGTTCAGATGAAGGAGTTAGCAAGTTATATACCTGGGCCCTAGGTCAATCAGCATAAAAACAATATAAGCCTGTGTGTGATTATTTGAGGCTAAGCAGGGGACAGAACCTCAGGCCAGGCCCTAAAGTCTGGGCCTGGAAACCATTTACAACAGTGTATCATCACATGGCCCATGGCTTACCGTTCTTTCACATCTTGCTTCTTAGGTGGCTTGCAGTGTCTGCCCCAACTATACCCTTCTCCATGTACCTCCATTTGGTTTTTCCCCCAGTGCTAGTCTGCCTGGCTAATGGTCAAAACAGCTTTATTTATCAACAAATGAGAGCAACACATATTCACAGCATACAGAAAGACCATCCCATAGCAGTCTCATTTATTATTTATTTATTTTATTTCCAAGACAGGATTTCTCCATGTAGCGTTGACTGTCCTGGAACTTGCTCTGTAGATTGGGCTGGCCTTGAACTCCTGAGTGCTAAATTCAAGGCACGTACCACCACTGCCCAACTGGATCTCTCAGTCTACTGAGTACTTAGTAGTCACTTAATCTCATCATTTGACAAGTTATGAGCCTCAGCAGGACTGCTGTCCACTACAGAAGAAAGTGTCTCATACCAAAGTCCACACAGCATTAACCTATGAGCATACACAGTAATCTGAATAGCAAGTCAATGGCAGATTATCTGGCTGCGTTCCCACAGAGTGTGAATCTTATTGCTCTACTTTCTTACTACCAGGCATGTGTTGTTACAGCTCTGAGCTAAAACATCTCTCCAATCTAGGTGCACAGTGACATTTCACTGTTTTATTTATATTTCCCTGAGGACATATGGAGTGAACAGTAAGTTTACTTGCAACCCACATAGTTTGTTTGGTGAGGTGTTTGCCCTATCTTTGGCCTGATTTTCAGCAGAGTTGTTTTCTCGTTTATTCTCAGACTTTTTTTTGTACACTCTAGGACAAGGTTTCTGCTGTGAAATCTGCTCACACACCTAAGAAGGCATTATTTTATGTGATGGCCTTACAAAAATTTCTCTTCTCTGCTGCTGCAGTTTGGTTACAATTATGATGGTGTAGACTACTTGGGGCTCATTCTGATTGGTATTTATTCTCTAGGCTTCATGAATCTGGATGTCAGTTTAATGTTGTAACTACCTTGCTACTACTGCTTCCACTAACACCTGCTGGTTGTTGGAGTCACACAATTCTAGGTCCTCTTCATTTCAAATAATTTTTCTTTTGGTCCTCTTAACTTAATAAATTTCAAATCATCTTTCAAGCTCAAGGATGCTTTTCCTTGATCATGTCTGTTACTGACTTCGCTGATAATTTTCACTCTATTGTATTATTTAGCTGTAACATTTCTCTGTGGTTATTAAAAAATATTCCTTGCCCTTTGTATTTTCAATTTATTTATGTACTGACTTCCTGATTTTGTTTAGTACTTTACCCTGCTTCTTGCTGTGACAGTTAGCTAGCCTAGACTGGTTTTAAAATTGCTATGTAGTATAGGCTGGCCTTAAATTTGTGATCTACCTGCCTTAGCCTCCTGACTTCTGAAATGAAAGGTTGTACTATTATGTCTAGCTCTTCAAGTTGTATGTATATGTGATTTATGTGTGTGTCTTGTTTTTTGTAACTTGCTGAGCTTCAAGATGATTCAAATTCTTTGCAAGCAATTAGTAAAACTGTATTTCTTTTGAGTTGATTACTCTAAGTTTATTTTCTTTAGACTCTGTCTTGTCATGTCTTGATTTGTTTACATTATTTACATAATAGTCTTGCCTTATCTGTTTCTAAGACCCCCAACCCTCAACAGATGCTGTGACCAAGGACACAAAAAACTTCATGTAGACCATGTTTTTAAACATGTACATATTGATGACAAAGTTTAATTTATACATGAAACACAGTAAGAAATTAATGTAAATTTCATTCACTCACCAGTAATGAAAGAGAACAATTACAATAACAGCAAGAAAAGTTGCAAACGTGATCTCTTTTAAATCATAGTCACTTTATTATTTTTGAGAGCTCTTGAGTTCTTCATCCTGTCACTTCTTCTTGACTTCTTAATATGCTTGGTAATGTTGCCTCATAGCTTCAGAGTTCATCTGTCCTTCCATATTTTATACCTTGGTACTTTCATTCTTTGCTACATTTATGAAAGTATATTCCACTGGGACTGTTTAATCTTGATTGTCAACCTGATGAGATTCAGATTCATCAAAGAAACATACTTCTGGGTGTCTGGGAAGATTTAGCTAAGCAGAGAAGCCCCATTCTGAGTCAGGGAGGCACTATCCCATGGGCTGGGGTCCTAGACTGAATAAAAAGGAGAAACTGAGTTGACAGCAGCATTCAACTCTCTCTGCTCCTTGACATCAACTAAACACAATGTGATTACCAGCTGAATCTTACATAACTCCCTGCTATATGGACCTATACCCTCTCAAATTAAATCAAATACACTCTTTTTCTTCAAAGTTGCTGTTGTATTAGGTTTCTGGCTCAAACTTTCTAGTCTAAACCAGAGGTTTACATCCACTCTCAGCCCCACTGCCGCTTAGGCCCAAATAATCACACAGACACTTGTATTATCGACTTAGGGTCCAGGCATATGACTTGCTAACTCCTTCATCTGAACTCAACCCATCTTGTTCAGCTGTGAGGCTTGATATCTTTTCTCAGAGCAGCATTTCAGCTTCTTTCCTCTTCGTTTGCTGCCATCTCCTTGTCATGTCTCTGTCACATTCCTGTGGCATCTGTGTCCTCTGAGATGTTCCCAAAGTTTTCTTAGCCTGGTAGCCTTGTCCACACTTCTTGTTTGCCTTTGGCCAATCAGTTTTTTACTAAACCCACAGGTGGGACAAATATTTACAACATTACCAGCATAATCCCATCATAAGTTGCTATTGTCAGATATTTGATAACAGCAACAAATAAAGTAACTAGTACAAGCATCTTGCAGAAGAGCCTGGTTCCACTGATAAGATTGGCTTAATATTTCTTTAATCAGCATCTTTATCTTGATAGGAATGTGGCAAAAGCTTACTCACTGGCAAGTCATTTCTTCTTCAAGTCATTATCTTTCAGATCAAATCTATTCCTGAATCTGAGTGCTTCCAGTCAATGGCTTATATGCAGTATGGCATCCCTTGCTCAAGTCTTTGTTTAATGCTTTCTTTCCTTCTTTTGTGTGTAAGAGGGTGACAGTTCAAGACAAGGTTTCATTGGGTAGCTCAGGCTGTCCTAGAACTCCAGAACTGCTTGCTCTGTCTCCCAAATGCTGGGATTAAAGGTGTGCACCACCACCTCCCAGCTGTATAATGCTTTCTTAATTATACAGGAACAGGTTTTTGGCTCATGGTTTCACTCATAAATTTAGAACCATTTTCATTTTAACTAGGCACTAATCACATACAATGGCCATAACTTCTACAGCATGAGGTATGTACAGAAAGCTAAATAATTTATTTCCTTCTTCACAATTTCAGATAATAATCCTATTGTACTAATTATTACTATTTTTTAAAGAACTGAAATATTTTCACTTAATCCCAACACTTAAGGGGAAGCAGAACAGGTAACCTCTGGGAATTCAAGGCCAGTCAAAGAAGTTTTAGGTTTCTGGGAGTATACAGTGAGACTTCCAAAAAAAAACAAAAAGAACTTAATCTTTTCCCTTAAAGGAATCATATAGTTTTTCTGTAGCATATCTGAACTGCTGCTGGTATCACTATTCCTGTGCTTGTGCTTGGGGTTGTTATTAAGTAGGTCACTTAAACTTCAGTACATTGGTACTTAACCAGTCTGATAACCCAAGTGCCTAATGAGTGACTAATAGTTCGGCAGTATATACAGTATAGATATGCTGGACAGAAGGATGAATTATGTTCTAGGACCAGAATGTAGTACTATAAAATTTCATTATTGTATTTAAAACGGTGTGTGATTTAAAATATGTTTGAAATTTCTCATACAGTATTTTTAGATGATGACTGATAAGCCAGAAAATACTAGATAGCAAAGTAATACATAAGGAGTGGCCATTATGATCATGCCGATGTCTGTGCATTAAAAAAAAAGAAATGAAAAAAAAATCCAGAATCTTTACTCCAATCTCATAGATTAGTGAAGATACTCATCCTCCTTCTCTGGTACTAAGTGTCAGGGCATCTAGGTTCTAGAGGTTCTCTGTACAAAACATGAAGCAAGTGAAAACCAGCCAGTTTGGAGATTATATTGAAAGCTAGGATAGAAAGCTTACTTCACCTCTCTCTCCAATTCTGAGCTTTTTTTACAGTCTTGTAAAACAGTGTCATCTGTAAGACGAAGGTCATTTCTGTTGCCCCAAGGGCCTGTGTTCTACTAAGGCTTTCTGCAGTGTTTTATGAAGGAAGATAAAAACTGGCTCCTTGGGTGAAAGTAAGACTTCTTACAAAACCAGATGGCCAGGAATACCATCCACTGTATTTTTCACTACCACATAAGCCCCAGGAGGAGGGGGGAGGAAAGGGAGAAGTGGAAGGGAGGGGAGGGGAGGGGAGAACAACACTGTGGCTAGTGGTAACATAATGGACAGAAAGAACAACATTAGAACCAGCAAGTAGGTCATTAGTTTAAAATAGTGGCTTTATTAAGTTTTACTAGGATCCATTAATAAAAATTTCCCTGAATTTGCAAGTTCCACCTAAGGATTTCTATCATTCTCAAATCTCAAAATTAGGATTGTATTTGTATTTAAATACAACTAACAAAATAAAAAATAAAACTAACATGATTTAATATGCTGCTAAAAGTTAATTTTAACACGATTAAAGATGAGAAAACTTGAGTTTTACAAAAAATAATGAAAAATATTTGCTTTTTCTTTTATGATTAACATCTATTTAGCAAGTCCTGGGTGTACTATTCGAAACTTACTCTCTTTTCAACTCCACTGTGCTGAGCAACTTTTTGTCTAGCTTCTTTCCTGGTTTCATAATCCAGCTACCAGAGTGATTACCTTAAAATATGGATTAAGTCACCACTCATCCATCCGACCATTCGTCCACTGGTCCATCTTTAAACAGGGATTCCCACACAGCCCAGGCTGATCTCAAAGTCACTATTTAGACAAGGCTGACTTTGAACTTCTCTTAGTCAATCTGCCTCCACCTACCAAGTGCTAGGAATATAAAAATATGCTACCAAGACTTGCTTAGATCACATTACTTGTCTCTTTTTTCTCGTTTTCCATTAGCAAACATTTTTCATCATGACATTTTCAGACGTGTATGTATTTATTTCAATATGGTCACAACCCTTACACTTTTGTTTCCCTTTCATAAATGCTTGTGCCCTCTTCTTCCCAACTAGCCTTCTGTCACTCTCCTATCTTTGTCTTTGATGACCTAATGATTTCAGTAGGATAACTTATAGGAGGATATTGGCAGGAGTTGTTTGTAGAAACATGGGCACATTTCTGGAAGCTGTAACACTCAGGTAAATCCCTCTCCCTTCTCCAGTAACCATTAACTGCTCATAGATCCTCAAGGAGGAGTGGGGCCTCGAAAGCTCCTCCCTCCTTCATGACTTGTCTCTAAAAATTTTGTTAAGAACTCTGCTCTTGTACTGGGTGGGCGGTGGTGGCACGTGCCTTTAGTCCCATCAGAGAGGGGCAGAGGCAGGCGATCTGTGAGCTCAAGGCCAGCCTGGTCTACAGAGCAAATTCCAGGCTCCAAAGCCACACAGAGAAACCCTGTCTCAAAAAAACAAGACAAAACAAACAAACAAAAGACCCCTGTTCTGGTAATACTGTTGTGGTGTGAATGAGAATGGCCCTGTAGAGCCTTAGTTTCAGGTTTAGGCCCCCACTGATCTGTTTGGGGAGGGTTAGAGGTATGGCTTTATTAGTGGAGGTATGCTGTGTGTGTGGGGGTGGAGGGTGTGTGTGTGGGGAGGTGTGAGTGTGTGTGGGGTGGACTCTGAGGTTTCAAAAGCCAAATCCAGGCCTTTTCTCTTTCTGCCTGTTGCCTCTGGACCAGAATGTACAAAAATGCCTGCTTGCATTTGCAATGATGACAACGAAACTGTCTACACCTTCTGACATATAGTTGGCACTCAATATTTAGAAAAAAAATCCCCCCCCCTTTTGTTATCACTTTAGGTCTCAAATTTTTCCAAGGCTGTCTCAAGAATAACATTATACTAAAATGGACTTAAGTACTTTACTCAAGTTTCTCAATGGTTTAAGTCAGAATTTTTTTTGTCCCCTTGAGTTTCATATCCTATTCTCTACCAGTTTCTCAACAAATATAAGACTATACCATGCACTAGAGAAGAACTCTAATCCTTTTTATAGCAGCCCTCCCAGCAAGCCTGATTAGCCTCTATTCTCAGTGATACTTAAGTTATATTTGGGGAAGCCCATTACCCTGTCAATTTTAAAGTTTTTGATTATGTCTGGGAATGCACAGACTCAACTGTCTTCTCTACAAGCAGTACTTATTGAGTAGTATGATTTGGTCAGTCCCCACATTTTTTTTTTTATTCTATAAATGAATTTTTTAAAGCAAGTAATAATCAGTGAGCTCATCAAAATGAAAGCAGTGTCATATAGTTTCTGGGAAACATTTTCTTTTTGTGGGATGAATAGGCCGTGGAGGCTCCTAAGGGCCTGAGGGCCAGCCAGCCTCAGTAGTTCAAACTGGCTACAACCAGTACCTTGAAACATGTGCTCAAAGCACTTTCTCATAAGCCAGCCTGGGGTCTGCCTGAGGTTCTTGGCAACAGAGGCAGAGTCTTGATTCAAGATGACCTGAACCAGTGAGAGAAGGCCATGATGCAGCAGTAGATGCCAGCAAAGCCCAGCCCATCACCCTGGCTGGGTGGAGGGCATATAAAGCTTGCCCCTTCCTAAAATAAATTGAGCTGTTTCTTTTAACCTAACTCCTGGGTTTGTGTCATTGATCCTGCACCTACTCACCTCTCTCCCTGGGAAACAGGTAAGGACTGGCATCCAAATGTGGGGCTTTGGCATGGCTATTTAGTTGGCTTGGAACAAGTTCCTCTTTTTCATTGCTGTAGTTATTTTTTGGGCCTTTACTTTTGCTGTTGCTGCATCAGGCTTGAATAAGCTTTACTTTTACTTTGGTCACTGGCTTGCTAGTCATTTTTCTTAGCTCAATGTGGAGTTATACCCCCTTGGTGTATTGCAGTGAGTTGGCTCCTCTGTGTTGAGAGTTCCTTTGGTCTCACTGTGGGACCTCTCTCTCCTTTCTGGTGCTCATCTGTGTCTTCTGTTAAAGGTTTTAGGAAGATATATAACCTCTAACCTGGTTTACCCAGCATTTCCACATAAGAGCTGACCCCTCAGAAAACAGAACCAAGGTCTGACTCCCCGTACTGGACCCCAACCAGAGACAGTGTGTGAGCAGATGGCCATGGTGTACTAATCCATGAAAATCCTCCATTAAGCTTAAGACATCTTGGTCCGATACACACTTTCACTTTGACTGATGTTTGTCTCGAAGTGTGGCAATGGGCAATAGACCCACCCACTCATTGTAAAGAGGCTCACACGGGAGCCCTCAAGTCTCTTGATTAGCCATGGCTTCCATGTTAAAACAGGTGAGCTGGAGAGAGGCTACAGTACTGGTCCCATGATCTCCCCAGAGAACATGTGGGAACCACTATTTTTAGCAAGAAAAAGAGAAGTGGCTTCAGGAGCAACTCCCCAACTTTCCTTTACTCCTATTTTTCTTGACCATTATTATTAGTCTGAGGTCTTCCTCTCCTGAGGTTATTAAGGCTCACAACAAGTATTGTCAGAAATAATGCAATGCCAACCTCTCCATTACTACATTGCCACCCATATTCTGCCCGCCTCCACAAGTCAGATGAGGAAAAGATAGAGCAAACTCAGACTGGGAAAGAGGATGCAGCAGCCTCTAAATATATATGCACTGTTCTTCCTTCTGCCCACCTCGTACTGCAGGTGGCTACTTCCCCTCCACAGTATCCATGGGGTAATCTGTCTGTCCAGCAAGCTGTTGACTCTTCCTAGCCCCAGTCCTTACTATCTATGATGTCCTAAGTGCCCACTATGGCCTTTCCATAAAACTACGACTACCTTCTCCCTTGACTGGCCTCTCTCTCATTTGCAAGTGGCCAACAAGTCAGGTTCCAATTTGCCATTTGCTGCAAGTCCTGAAGCAATGGGCAATGCATCTACAGATCTATTATGACTGGTACCATCTAAAGATGGTTGTATTAGAACCAGTCACCTTCCTTAACTAGCATTCAGCTTATGCTGATTAGGCCAAATCTCAAGCATGAGTCAATATACACTACAACATTCCTGTTACCCTAGATATGCTTGTGGGTCATAGACCCAAATAGGACATAGGCCTTTTCCAGAAAGTTTCTGAGTTAGACTTGAGGATCCTTCTGCCTACTTTGGCAGCCTCCTTTAACAAACAGGAGAACTATTCACAGATTTTCCTGCCCAGGTGAATAAAGTAGTTGAGTGGAAGGTGGACCCAGGCTCTACTAGAGAAATGTTGATCAAACAATTAGCATGGGAGGGGTTTAATGCCCCTACCTGAAATGTAGTGGCTGCTATCCGCAATGAGGACATATATAAGTGGGTAATAGCTACCAGATCTTTGCCCCTCTACTACCCCCACTGCTGCATTCACTGCCTGCCCTCAATGCTCTCATAACTGAGAGACAATAGAAAGCAACTACTCAGAGTCTCAGTTGATAGGTCATACTGGAAATGTGGCAAGCCTAGCCATTTGCAGGGAGACTGCAAATAAGCAAGGCCTAAGACCAGATGCACAAAATGTAATAAAGGCTTCCACTGGGCCAAAGAATGCCACTCCTAGCCTGAGGAGGCCCAGGCTCCTTTTAAATTCCAAGAGGGGCACTTCTCAGCCCCGCCAGTAAGAGAAGGTTCTACCAATTTAAGAGTCTTCTGAACATTAACTACTTCCCTTCACTCATCCATGATGACTAAATTTCATGACGTCCGGTCAGTTAAGAGATTAGTGTGTGTGTGTGTGTGTGTTTGTGTGTGTGTGTGTAGCAAGATTCCAAAATGACTACCTGCCCTGTTCACTGGAAAGACTTAGATGGCAAAAAGAGAGCCATCTACCCCATGGTGTCCAATGTGTCTAGGAATTTATAGAGAAAAGACACATTGAAGGACATGGGCACTGCCCTTACAACTGATAATAGAACCTTTTTTGATGGTATTGAAGTGCATGAAAAACTGAGTCTTTCAGATTGTAAGACCCACACCCCCAATTTTAAGGGCCGCTGTTCCAAGGTCTGATTTTGTTAAAAAACCTGACCCTACTCACATCAATTGGCTGTTAGGCCAAGATACTTGGATGGAACAGTGGCCTATTATTGAACCCAAATTACCTATATTAAAATATTTGAGGTTTGGGGAGATGGCTCAGAGGTTAAGAGCACTGGCTGCTCTTCCAGAGGTCCTGAGTTCAATTCCCAGCAATCACAGGGTGGCTCACAACCATCTATGAGATCTGGTGCCCTCTTCTGGCACATAGGAAGCAGAATGTTGTATACATAATTAATAAATCTTTAAAGAAAATATTTGGTTGCTGAAAGCTAAAGGCTGGTCATATTTAGCCTTCTACAAGCAGGCACAATACTCCCATTTTTGTTATTCCAAAAAGTCAAGCAAGTTTCATCTTTTACAAGATCTCTGGGTGGTAAATGATCAAATAAAAAGAAGGGATCACCACAATTTGGCCTTCCTCATCCCAGTGCCAATCCTCCATCACATTATATAGTGATATTAGACATTAAGGACTGCTTCTTCCAAATTCCCCTGGCACCTCAAGATAGAGGATATTTTGCCTTCACAGTATGAAAACCCAATATGCATAAGCCAGCAAACTTATGCCAATGGAAAGCTTTACCACAAAGGGATGCAAAATAGTCCATCTCTGTGCCAACTTTATATTGCACAAACTCTGATTAATGTCCCTAAAGATACCACCTTGGTACATTCATTATATGGATTATTTATTGTTGGCACATCTTGATTCAGCCTACTTATAACACCATGTTAACTTCATGCTCTGTGATTTAGCCTTATTAAGCTTGACAGTGGCTCTGGTTAAGATTCAACTAGTGCCTTCTTTCTCCTTTTGGAGATTTATTATTGTCCCTATCCTTTAAATTAGATATAAACTTAAAGAAGATATTCATCTCCTACCTTTTAAGTTAGATATAAAAGATAAATATTAGTTACAGAGTTACAACAATTATGTGGGACTGTAAATTTGCTTAGACCCTTCTTGCCTATTCCAGAACAAGAGATGAATAATTTGCTTTCACTTCTGGAAGTTCTCAAGTGCCTCTCAGAGAACAGAGCTTACATTGAAAGCAAGGGATGTATTACAAAAAAATATTTAGCACATTATCCACCACCAGCTTGCAGAGCCAAAAGTCTGAGCTGTCCCTGCTAGCAATTATGTTATGGACATGGATGTCTAGGGGATTCCTAGGGGCACTTTGGTAATCTGGCCCCTTACTGTGGATTCATCAGGCCCACTCTGATATACAAGTGACCTCTACATCTGCATTCCATATGGTACTAAAGGCACGGATGTTAGCTCAGAGGACATATGGGAGAGAGCCAGATAAACTTATCCTTCCATTTCTTTTAAGGAATACTCAAACATTAGGGGCTGACTCCATCTCCTTCCAGGAGATGGTTGCTGAATTTACTGGCACAATTGATAATCATTTACCAAAAAGTAAAATCTTGCCTGAGCTCTCATTTCTTCCAATCAAAATTCCCATCCATTCAGTCCCCTCCTCCCAACCCACCCCACATGCAACCCTAGTCTTTTCGGATGCCAATAAAACAAATTATGGGATTCTCATTTAAAGGGAAAGTAAGGCAGAAGAAACATCTGTGATTCCAAATCCTGGTTCTGTGCAACTGGGAGAGCTATTAGCCCTTTTAAAGATTCTAGTAGAATGTCAAAATGAGCCTGTTAGTATTTTTTCAGACAATCAATATGCAGTCCAAGCTATTTATTAGCCTTTTCAAGAATAAGAGATATCCTTACACCTGTAGCCAATACTATGCTTTTGATACAAAATGTATTGAAACAAAGAACTGAACCAAGGTACATATCTCTTATTAAATCCCATTCCAAGTTATCAGGGATACTGGCTAAGGAAAATAAAATAAATGATACTATTATACTAACAGCTGCTGTTGACTTGCTAGTACAAGCTACAGCACTGCATCAGCAGTTTCATCTATCCCCTCAAAATTTACATAGATTACTCCCAGAATTGTCAATTTCTCAGTGTAAACAGCTATTCAGAACCTGAGTCATTTTTACACTGCTTGCCCACTTCAGGCCCCTACAGAGGGCAGAGTCAACCCATGTGGCCTGATACCTAATGCTATATGGCAGATGGATATGACACATTATGCTCCATTTAGAGATATGTGCATCTAATGATTGATACCTGCTCTGGGTTTGTGTATGCACTGGCATTGTCTGGAGAAAAGGCTTCTAACATTATAAAGGCAATTGAGACTATGTTGAACTTGGAGGTACTTGCCCCCCCCTTTCCTGTACTAAAAGCTCATTGGAGACCTCTAAGATACCCTGCACACCCTTAGCATGATGTGCAAAAGTGCCTAATCTATCTACTTTGGTTAGTCTACTCATTTCTTGGGAGCATTATCAACTGAGTGTACTCTAGATCAATTCTAGATCTTTCAGTGCAACCCAATGAGAGTTATTATACTGAATTTTGGAATTGGGATTATAATTATACTTTCAGCATATGGACATATATTTTAAAGACTGCCACAATTGTCCCATATCATGGTAGAAACCCCCTAAAATCTAGATATGATCCTATCATGAGTAATTGGGGCTTAAGTGGTCCATCAAATTATCTTGACATGCACCATCTGATGTTTTTAAAGGGTAGTAGTTTCTGTAATTGGACCTACTCCCATATGAGATAAAATAAAATTGAGAAAAGATAAAAGTACAACAAATTCATAAGATTAGTTGGAGGGCCACTTCCATCTGTGTTTGGTAGTCATTTTCCATTTTATTAACTAATGCCTCTACTATATAAAATGTTGATTGCTCCTGGGATTTTTGCTTTCTATCAGCTTGCTGCCAGGGATATTTGAAAACAGCTATTTTGATGAGAGAACCAGTCATTTGGGTCCCTATTGTTAATGCCACCTACTTTCATGCTATTACCATCATGGCTAAACCCAATCAGTAGTAGTAAAAAAGACTTTGGATTCATGCTGCCATTATTACAGCAATATTTCAAGCAGTGGAAGGGGCAGTGGCTGGAACAGTTTCACTGACTCAAAATGCAACCACAGCAGAGACCTTGAACTAGATAGTGGCTTAGTCTGCTAGGTACTACATGCCCAGAAAGTCATTAATCAACATCTTCATCAGGCCATACTTATATTACAACAAATTGATCTAATGGCTAAAGAATTAACACGTCATTATTAGCCTGTGATCCTAGATATCAGGTGATTTGCCTTACTGCCATAAGGTCTCCAATATTTCATTTCAGAGAAACTGACTGGCACAAAACATAAAAGGGACCTGGCTGGTTAAGTTCCAGAATTACTCCATCATGCTCCAGGAATAAATCTATCAATTAAAAACAACCAGAGTGTCAGCCATGTCCCTGAAAACTGATTTCCTGGCTAATGTATGCAACAATCTTTAGAGGCTGATTGACCCCTCTTGGATCCTTGCTTATGTTTTAATTGGTGGGGGGTACTTTTAATTTTTATTTGAAGCCACAAAGGCAACCCTCCAGGTTTAAATGGTTCTCAGGCACCCAGAGAAAAGCCCTCCTAGAGAGGCAATGCATGTATGGTTCACTGAAATTCAAAATGCTACTGCCTAAGCCTACCACTCAGACTGCTCTCCAGGTATGGTGCTATTTGAAGGCTGGTAGAGACCAGTAATACCTTGCTTGGCAGGCCAATCTAAGACAGGCACAATAAAATGCTTAGCCCTCCTCAGGTGTGGCCAACAAGAACAGGACAAGGCACCCTGATTCCCACTGAGCATCACCAATAAAATAAAAGGAAAGGGTAGAATAAATGGGTCTTGGAAGCTTGTAAGGGCCTGAGGGCCAGCTTCAGCTGGTCCAAACCAGTTACAACCAGAGCCCTGAAGCATGTGCTTAAAGCACTTCCTTATAAGCCAGCCTGGGGTCTGCCTTAGGGCTTTGAAAACAGAGGTGGAGTCCTGATTCAGATGACCTGGACCAGTGAGAGAAGGCCATGATGCAGCAGCAGATGCCAGCAAAGCACAGCCCATCACCCTGGCTGGGTGGAGGGCATATAAGGCTTGCCCTTCCTAAAATAAATGGAGCTTGCTTCTTTTAACCTGACTCTTGGGTCGACATTGATCCTGTGCCTACTTGCCCCGCCCCCCGGGAGGTGGTGAAGAATACATAGGAACCCCCAACAATAAGTAAGGCTTAAATTTGTTGAAGAGGACATCTTCAAGGCATTCTTATCATCTGAGATAGTATTTGACATGGCTAAAGAACTTTTCATTTATTTTATAGATGAATATAATGTATCAGATTATATCCACCTCCCATTGCCCTTTGTTTTTCTCCTCTCCACTTGTGCTAGTTCCCCTCTACTTTCTAGACAGTCTACTTCTTTAATGTCTTATATTTTTATATTTATATTTGATAATACACATGAGAGAAAATGTAATACTTATAGTCCCAACTCTGGCTTGTTCCACTTAACATGCAGATCTTTCATTTCATCCATTTTTTAAAAATGATTTTCCTGTTCGTTAGGACTAAATAAAATTCTCTTGTGTATATATTCCATTTATCTATCCAATCATGTGTTGGTGGGCACTTAGGCTTATTTCATTTGTGATTACTGTGAATAACATAGTAATTGACAAGAATGTGCAAACATCTCTGCTGTATGTGTGGTGCGGTGTATGCATGTGTGTGTGCATCTCATATCTATTGAACATTTAAATGGAGGTCCTTCTTCATGCTTCCATAGCAAATACTCTTATTCACTAAGATATTTCCCCAATTGTTGTGTTTTTAACAGGACTTATTATATTATTATGTCTTAGTAGGCTCACAATGAGGAGTATCACTCCTTATCCTTCTATGTCTGGAGGGTGGTAGAAGATGGAAGAGCTCCAAAAGCAACAGAACCAATTGACCAGGGGCTGAAATATTCACAACTATAAGCCAAAATATTTATTTTTTGTTTTTGTTTTTTTGAGACAGGGTTTCTCTGTGTAGTGTTGGCTGGTCTCAGACTTACAGAGATCTGCCTGCCTCTGACTCCCCAGATTAATGCTAGGATTAAAGACATTGGTCACTAAGTCTGAAAACCTTTTTTTTTTTTTTTTTTTTTTTTTTTTTTTTAAAAACAACAACAACAACAAAAAATAACAAGCTATTTTAACTGAAGCATTTGTCATAGGAATAAAAAGCTAACACAGAGGTCAATGAAGTATCATGAAATGGCCTGTAAGGATTTGGATTTGGACAGTGGTGATGGCAAGCCTTTGATCCAAGCACTTGGGAGGCAGAGACAGGTGGATGGCTCTGTGTGAATTTGAGGCCAGCCGTCTGCAGAGCTAGGTCCAGGACAGCCAGGTCTGTTACACAGCAAAAGCTTGTTTTAAAAAACAAACAAAGAAGGTATTCAAAACAAAAAACTGTGGACCTAAAACAGTATGTTACCAATGTCACTTAGTTCTTTTTTTTCAAACCCTAAAATTACTAATGAGAAGAATAAATATTAACATAATCTTTTAAAATTTATAATGCTTTTGCTTTGTGATTTCTGCCATTTTTTAAGCAGAAGAGTATGAGTCATTGTATCAGACACTCCACTTCCAAGCTTTGTGCTGAATTGCTTTATACAATTCATAGTTATTTTGTTCCAGATATGTTCATGCCCCAAAGGAAAAGAATTAGTTGTGGGGTATTTTCAAGGTTATTGATATTCTGAGAGAATAACTAGATATATGTCAGAGCGATAATGGCTGCCATACTAGTATCTTAAGTGTAATAGTAGATGATAATCGATAGATGTAAAAAAGTACTTCTTTGAAGGCAAAACACAATTCTGCAGGTTTCAGAAAAGCTCTGTCTATAGAAGGCAAGAACTCCTGTCCTGTCTAGAGATGCAGTAAGAATTCATTAAAATGTGTGATAAAAGGGTTGACCTTTTGCAATGGCACTGTAAGAAATTTTACTATATTCAAAATAAGTTCAGGAATGTATTTGTACAAATTGTATTACACTTAGGAAAAATAAAAACATTAACATTATCAGTAAGATTTGGGATAATAAATAATAGGTTCACTCATTTAAAAAATTCTTTTCAGAAGCATTCCCAGAATCTCATACATCCTAGGCAAGTGCAATTTTTGTGGACATATTAATATAATCTAGTTGATGTTTATCTTCCATTTGTACATAGTTCATATAAGCTTTCTGAACTGGGACATTACTTTTTTTTAAGATTCAGCACTGCACCAGGCCAGAGTTTTGTAAGGGCTTGTTTTTCCTTTACAGTTCTAGGCATTGCCTCTCCTTACTAGTTTGAGTTTTTTTTTTTGTTTGGTTTGATCCCTGAGTGTTGAGATTATAGTACACACCACCACCCAGATCTGTAGTTTTTGATCACAGAGTCATAAATGTCACTAAGAGCACACATACAAAAAAGTCACAGGCTTTACTAAAGTTTAGTAACTTTAGTAGTTAAAGTTATTGAATAAGAACCTTAGTTTAATGAAGGGTAATAGTAGCACATGGAGAGAGGGGCAGGTGGCTCTCTCCAGTTCTATTCCAGCCTGCTCTACACAGTGGGAGTTCTAGGACAGTATATTAAAGAAACCCTGGCTGGAAAGAAAGGGAGGAAAAGAAGGAAAGAAACTTAGTTAAAAATGTTTTTAATTTATTAAAGTTTAAAAGAAAAGTCTTATTTACATTTTTACCACTTGAATATTTCTAGTATCAGAGTGTTTAGACATTTCCAAAAGTAAAGATTATATTAACTTTATTTTCAAACATATAAACACAACCTTTTTAGAGAGAAAGGTTCTTGTGAATCCCACCTTGGCCTTACACTAGCTACATAGCTAAGATTGACCTTGAACCTGGATCCTTCTGCCTCTTCCAAGTGTACAGATGTGCACTACCACTGTCAATTTAAAGGGTGTGGGTGATTGAACCCAGAACTTCTTGTATACCAGAAACACACACACACAGAATGCTATCAAAGCAGCACAGTGTACAGTTCCATTGCACAGGTGAAAGGAAAATCTTACAATCAGAGATGACTGACAGTTGTTAGCAGAGAAGTGATTACCAGACCCAGAAGAGCAGACACATGTGGCCTCACAAACATTAGGACAGCAGCTTTAAAGTTAAAATGTGGTATACTACTACTGTGCATACATGCTATGTATCCACCCAGAAACTATTAAAATAACTAAAAGTACTTCAAGAAGTGGTTCTTACTTGAATCAAAGCTGCCTCCCCAACTCCCAAAACCTCTTTGCAGGGTTAGTTGATTTCATAACAATCAGCTGGTCCCCAGCTATGTTCAACTCTGACAGCCCCAACCTGATTAAGTACATTTTTAGCCCTAATAGCCTATTTTGACAAAACTCAAAGCAAGGAGTAGAATGACTTAATGTAAAAAGCTTAATAAAGAGGCCCCGGAAAATGGAAAAAAAATTCCATAAACTTTTCTTTTTTCTTTTGGACAGGGTTTCACAAAATCCAGGCTGGCCTTGAACTTGCTGTTCAGCAGTGGATGACCTTGAACTCCTGATCTCCCTGCCTCTATCTCCCAAGTCCTGGGATTCCAAATCTGTATCATGCCTGGCTTCCACATGATATGCTACACTATACCTCTTGATTGAGACATAGATTATGAAAAAAATGTAATCTATACACAGACATATATAGCCTAGCATTAACCACAACCTGCTCTCAACCCTATTTAACGTTATGATGGTGGGATATTTATTGTAAAAGGAAAGGCACTGCTCTTATCGAAAACCAATGTCATATGACAACGTGTACATCACTTGACCTATTAAGTATATGTTTCTGGTCTGTAGAGTGGAACAATACTTTCTACCCTGACTCTGACTGACAATGTTGGAGGGTCAAATGAGAAAAACACTAAAAAGTATTTGTAAACTGCTACAATTACAACTATGTAAGGCTCTTTTTTTTTTTTTTTTTTTTTTTTTTTTTTTTTTTTTTTTTTTTTTTTTTTTTTTTTTTTTTTTTTTTTTTTTTTTTTTTTTTTTTTTTTTTTTTTTTTTTTTTTTTTTTTTTTTTTTTTACATTGTCTCCCAAATTAAGAGTGTCACTGTAAGGTTCGAATAATTATCCAGATACAGAAAATATAAATATGGTCTGAAGGACACTAGACTTTCATAGGACAATACAGAATTACTGCTTAGGATATGGAGTCCTTCTTGGAGTCCGAACATGCGTTATGAGCTCTAAGCTGAATCACAGTAAAGTCCTGATGCAAAATGACAGTTACATATTTAATCCTCCTGCCCTATAGACTCTGGCCAGCTCCTTTACCCGATCCCAAGTTGCTTTCCTGCGAATCACTGGGAATAAGTTCAGTCTGATGGTTGCATGGGGGAGGGGCTTCAACTCTGCAATACCCTCCGCTATAATAGCTTTAACAAGCATTCACCTCACTATTTGGGCCTGGACCAGATTAATGAAACTATTCCAGGCAAGAAAAGGACTGTTAAAGATTTCTTGTGATCATGGACACCAAGCAGTAAAACTACTCACTCCCTCACTACGTATTACTATTAACAATGCTCAAGTATAGTATAGAATCAAGAAAACTGTCTTGTTTCTTGCACAGGCCTCACTCATTCAACTCTCCCACGCATAAAATAATGACACTGCCCAGTAGCTCTATTCCATGGTCAACAATGGATGAATGAACGGTGCCTGGGAGGCGCCAGGAATGGTGTTTGATAAAGTGTCACGCCAAGTCCCGTTATCACTTGTCTCAGGAAATACCAGGGTCAGGACCGACAGCTGCATCTACCAAAGGCCACGCTGAGACATCCCACAGGAACTTTCCCCGGCGAGGGAAAGGAGAGATCCTTGTGGTCCCCACGCAAGCCTACCTGTTGTTCCGGATGCTGAGCAGCACGCACAACACCAGCTCCAAGTAGATGCGCAGTACTTCCAGCCAGCGAGAGGAGAGCTGCAGGGCCTCCCCTTCCTCCCCTCCGGTGCCCGCGTCCGCACCACTGCCACCGCCGTCGCCGGGGCCGCCGCCTCCGCTCAGGTAATTCTCCGCGGCGAATTCAACGCGCAGCTCCCGCACGAACCAGCCGCACTTGCGCATGAGGAACTCTAGCCGCGGCTGCTCCGCGGGCGAGACGCGGAGGCAGATGCGGAGCTGGGGCCACAGCGCCGGGTAGAAGAGGCACTCGCGCCAGTGCGAGCAGGAGGCGGAGGCCCGCAGCCGGTCGGGCGGAGGCAGAAAGGAGAAGATGTGCACGATGAGTTCGCTGGGCAGCGACGCGGCGCCGGCCGCCTGCCCGTACAGAGCCATCCGGCCCTGCCGCCGGCCACTGGCCCCCGGCCGCCTGCGCAGTCCTCGCAGCAGCCCCCGCAGCCGGCGTAGCTGCCGCAGCCGCAGCCGCTGCCGCCGCCGCCGCCACCGCACCACCCGGGCGGCCCCGGCTCGGGTTCGCGCTCCCGGCGGTCGGGGCTGCGGCACTGACAAGAACAACAACATCAATGACAAGGAAGAAGGGGGCGGAACCGTCGTGCGCTTCGGCGGAACCAAGTGCAGCAAGAGTGGCGGAGAGGGGGAAAAGCTCGGGCGGGGAGGCCTGCGCGCCGCCAGCCGCCGCTTCTCCGTACCGCACACAAATACGCCCTGGATGGCCTCTTTAACAACCTCAAAACCTTCGTTCCAACGGGCCTCGGGCCCGGAGCCAGTCGCGTCGCCTCGGAGGAAACCGCGACTCTCCCCGGACCCGGACGCGGAGGCTGGGTAGTGGTAGGGACTGAGTTTGACGTCAGCGGAGATGGGCGGAGCCTGGCGCGGATGTGCGCGACTTCCGGAACTGGGGTGCTCCCGGTTGCCTGGATCGCGCGGCACGTGATCCAGGACGCCAGAAGGCCGGAGGGCGGGGCTGGCGCCGCGGGGGCGGATCCACGCCGGGCGCTCCTCGCGGTGTAGGTCCCGCCCCTGCAGCGTGCTCATGGCGGAACTCCGGCGGGCGGCGAGCATTCCCGACGCCTTCTCATTCGCTGGGCTGAGGTCGCGTACCCCGAGGGCTCGCACGGGCTTCTTTCACCGTCCTTCTCGCTCAGAGTAGGGCGAAGTCAGCTAGTTAGAGGGTGACTGTAGGGGCACGCGGACCTACCGCTCACACCCCAATGCGGAACGTGTGACGACGGAGCCATCCTTACTCTTGAGAGGGGCAGGAAAAAACAATGGCTAATGATTTTCATCTTTTGGGCGGGTTCCCAGACTTAAAAGCTCTCTGGATCCCTGTCTGCAAAAGTTCTGTGTAATTAGTATGTTTTATTAATGGCTAACGAACATTTAGTGGCAACAACAGCAAATTAGGAAGTTAAGACAGAGGTTTTAATTTTCAGCTTCTTAAAGTCATTAAAGTGTTTTTGAAGAGAGCTGTAGACGCAGATCACCTGTGTAGCAGTGTACATACACCTCCATGACAACATACCCCGAAAATAGAAATAACAGGAGTTAAAATAAGTATTAGTATTAACTGTTAGTCTTGAAAACAAGTTGGGAAAGCTAGCTTTTCTTTAGTTAGGTGCCTCCAAAGAAAAGAATTTTCAAACATAGCTCCTCAAATTCTCAGTATTTGAAGTAGGCCACTCAAGTTATAGAGGCAGGGAAATCAGAATGGAATAAAAGATTTTATATAATGATTGAGGACTGCTCCACGAAATCTGTGGCTTCCAATCTCTTGCACACACTAAGAAACTAGCTATTCTAGATGTTTTTAGCCCTATGAGAGCAGATCTTTCTGTTTATGTTTCATTTAATACATTTTGGTGTCATACATGTAATAAGCTACCAATAATTGTATCCTGTTACTTCTGAATTTCCATCTCCTCACTTGGTACTTTTAATAAAATTATATTCAAGATAGGTCGTTTCTCTGAACCCCTGTTTATGAAATTCTACGTAATTATGTTTTATTAGCATTCTATGATAAGTGATAGCAGTAAATTAGGAAATTGAGACTTGGATTTGAATTTCAGTTTCAAAACCATTGAAGTGATTTGAAGAGAGCTATAGACTTCTGGAACTTCGCTTTAGTGTACAGTTCTGTGATGACAGTTCTTGGTTGTCAGCTTGACAATATTTGGAATGAACTACAATCCAAAAACATAGGGCATGCCTGTGAGAGAGATTGTGCTTTGTTTGAAGTGGGTGACTCCACTTATAGTCTGGACCTGAGAGGTAGAAAGACACATACCTCTAAACTGGGTCTTGCTTGAGGTGGGATGACACACTTTTAATATGGGCCACATATTTTTCTGGAAGCCCATATAAGGACATGGAAGAAGAAAGGTTTGGTTCTTTGCTTGCTTGCTCTCACCTTGCTATCACATCCTTTTCTTCACTGTCATTGGAGCCTCTTTCTTGAGGATTCCAACATATACAGAAAACCAGCTGACACACCCAGCCTTGAGGGACTGAACAACTACTAGATTCTTGGACTTAAATTCCACTGCGAGCCATTGATGGACTGCAGCCTGTAAATCATTTCAGCAAATCACACACACACACACACACACACACAGAGAGAGAGAGAGAGAGAGAGAGAGAGAGAGAGAGAGAGAGAGAGAGAGAGAGAGAGAGAGGGAGAGAGAGATTCATCCCATAAGTTCTGTGACTAGATCTAGAGAACCCTGGCTAATACAACCTCTATAAAAACAAGTTACAAAGATAACATCACAGGTGACAAAAATGTTTGAACATTTTCTGACATTCCATATTCAAATTTACAATTATTTCCCAAAATGTGTTTTATAGCTGCTTTGAACAAAGCAGGATCTAATTAAGGGGTTATTTTATTTTCCTCCGCTAAGGAACCTGGGAAGTATCTTTGTTTGTGGTCTCCAATGTTCAGCTTTCCACTAACCATATACTTAATGGGTCTCACAAGGACTCATAATTCTTGCCTGGATCACTTTTAAAATTATAACCTTTTCTTTCATTGCATCTACAGTCATTAGTTTATATTATTCTGGAGACATTAGAAACTTTCTTTAAAAAACTAGTAACATTAAAAAAAATTCAAAATAAAATTAGTGACAGTTAATGCTTGTTTGTATTGCCCATTTTGAAAGTAATGTCTTAGAAAATAACAAAAGAATTTTTCTTGGTTTTGGTTTTCCTGCATATTACTATTTATTCATAAATGTTTTATAGATTTGAATCAGTTATTGCTTCTCAAATTCTGGTGCTTTCAAAATCTCCTCTCAATTAAGTTTTTCTGTGTGATTATTATAGTTCCCTTTTTAAAGTTCTCTCCCTACTTATTGTATGCTTGACAACTAATGGATTCTAGGGGAGGAACAGTTACTCCGGTGTACCAAGTGTGTAACAGTTCCTGGTGTACCAAGTAGTGGGCCCATCAGGCTCCAGTGAATAGTTCAAACCTATTGACTTGGTTTGAATACACAGACAGTCCTTCATACAAGGAGTGGATCACAAAACCTAACCAAAGAGCATGGATTCTGCAAAGGTGTGCAAAGAAGCCTTGGGGGGAGGGGTTATGGGTGAGAGGGAAACAAGATGGGGAGAGAGTAACACAACAGATTACAACATATATGAAAGAACAAACTTAAAAGACTAAAATTAAAAAATTCCTTGAGCAGTTTTGGTAAAATGAGTAGGAAGCTAAGGCTGAGTTTCAGTCCTTTTTGAGGTGGCTATGATCTAGCTGGCTGAACTTTAAACAAGTTGCTGAACCTGTTTGCTCTTTGCTTTTCATCAGGCCGGATTTCCTGCAGCTCCATTCTCTGACTGTCAAAACATGCACCTACCATTCCATCAAGATATGTTTTACATGCCATAAAACTTCCCATTTTAAATATTTAACTGAAAGATTTTTAGTAATTTTGTCAAGTGATTCAACCATCACCATAAAACAGATTCAGAACATTTTCTTCCCATGAATAAGTTTCCATATATGGCTAATCCCCCTTCAACCATTTCCCAAATCATTGTGTACATTTTTTTGTCTATGTTACCTTTTTTGGATATTTGAGATGGAATTATAGAATATATGACCTCTCAGGTTTCTTTTACTCAGCGTATTTTGAGCTCTATTCTTGAAATACCACACATGCCTTTTTGTTGCAAAGTAGCATTCCATTCTACATTTTTGTTGTTGTTGTTATGCCCACCCAATAACTGATATTTAGATTGTTTCATGCTCAGGCTATTATAAATAGGCTGCTTTTCATTAGCAACTGAGCCGAAGAAAATTCAGAAGTAGCAGCATGATATTACTGCAAGTCATCAAAATGAATCAGAAAACTGTGAATACAAATAGACTCGGATTTGTAATTGGTAGTTTTTCCTTAGCATTTTACTAGTAATATACTGCCTTCTTCCTGGGCAGAATTAATGGTTGGCTTTAGTAATTAAGAATGTTATCTAAATAAGAGCTATTTTGCTTAAATTAAAAGTTTTTCTCTGTATTATGTTTATATTTTTATTTTCTTATTAATAAAAGTGATAGGAATACTTTTATTTATAACTGCACTGTCATAAGTTAAGATATTATCATGTCAAGTTATAATAAGAAAACAGTAAATTTCAATAGTGACACAATTTATAAAAGCAATACACTTAATATTGTCTACTGACTATGTGTACTTAACACATTTCTTTTGACATTTATGTATGCATTGTATTGCTAAAGCAATGATATTGACTTACAAAGGCCAGGATAAAATCGCATTTCATGAGTTATACAGACTGAGCTGTGATTCAGAGTGTGGAAGGAGGCACTGGTGTTATGAATCTCATAAATACCTAGTAGTACTAAGTTCTAGGTTCCAAAAAGGGCATATTGTCACGATGGCAACCACCATGCTTATTTGGCTTTGAATCCCAGGCAACACTTGGTTGTTAGGACTACCACATCCAGGTAGACGTATTGGATTGAATTACCTGCCTGTTAACAGTCAGTGGGTCTGCGTTTTCATATAATTCTTTTATAGAGATGCATTAGTTGTTTTGTATTATTTTTCCAAAAGATAATTTAAGTATTCATTATTTTCATATGCTTCTTTTTAAAACAAGTTTAGTGCTTTTTCCAGTTTGGTAATAGGATTTACTCCCCATTATGCTTAAATTTGGCAACTTGTTTTGAGCTAAATATAATTTTTATAATACTGAATCACTGGAAATTTTATGACAGGAAAATGGCTGTGGCAGAATTCATTTTATGATACTTAGGAGTACTGATAAAAAAAATTTCCCTAAATGCAAACATTTTTGGAAACAGTTAATTTTTTCCCCCCAGAGCAAATCCTTGATGATCTTGACAGGTGAATACAACATAATTCTCTTCCAAATTATCTCTTAGTTTGTTGATAAATTTACCCAGAGGTAGCTCATCATGTTTTTAATTTTATCACTTGGATTTAAAAACAGGTGGACTTCTGTGAGTTCAAAGCCAGCCTAGCTCATTGTTAGGCTAGCCAAGACTACACAGTGAGACCCTGTCCAATAATGAGACATGTGTTCATGGGAATCTTCTGTGAAAATAGTTGTTAGAATTTGAATAGATCTCTCTCTCTCTCTCTCTCTCTCTCTCTCTCTCTCTCTCTCTCCCATGGTCTATAAGATGGAAATGTTCTTAGTGGAATTCTCTTATAGGAAAAGGAAATGAAAGATTGAAGAGAATCTGCCTTTAGAAAATAGTGAGCTAAATAGGATAAAAGACCAACAGTTGGTGTTTTAGGGTTATTATTGTGATGAAACACTATTACCAAACAGCTCTTAGAAAGCATCTGATTAGGGGCTGGCTTGTACTTTCAGATGGTTAGTCCATATCATGTCGAGAAGCAGATAGACTTAGTGCTAGAGAGTAGAGTTGTAGCTGAGAGATTTACATCTTGATCCACAGGCAACATGGAGAGAGAGGCTCAAAACTCACTCCTAGTGACATACCTTCTACAACAAGGACACTTTCTTTTGGTGACATATATTTAATAAAGATTGTCTGAAAATCAGATGACAGAGCAAGACACACACAGATTTAACCAAGAGGGTCAGGGAATAGTGACCCACGTCTTTAATCCCAGTACTTGGGAGGCAGAGATCCTCTGGATCTCTGTTGAGTGAGTTTAAGGTCAAGAACACCTACCACACACACACTTTTAATCCTAGCACCTGGAAAGTTGAACTAGGAAGTGAGATAGTTGGGCAGAGAAAGAGAAGACAGGCATCTCAGCCTACAACCAGATTCTGCTTTTGGCTGAAATTCAGAGGCATTTAGTCTAAAAATTCCTGAGAAGCTGGTAGGTAAGAAATGGCTGTGGCTTGTTTCTCTGTCTCTCTGATATTTCAGCTTTTCCCCAATATTAGGCCCTGGGTTTTTATTATAAGACCAAGAAGAATTCATGCAATACTATCTAATCCTTCTAAAACAGTTCCATTCCCTGGTGACTAAGCGCTCAACTATATGAATCTATGGAGCTCATTCTTATTCAGACTCCTATTGTTGGTGTTTTGGTTTTTGGTTTGGTATAGCAAATTGCTAGGATATATTGAAACTTGCCCTATGCAAGCCACTTACAAAGTTGCTTGTATAAATTTGGAATTTGGAGCTACATTGATAAAATAGGAATTGGTGTCTGGTATCCCAAGAAAATCTGAGCACTGGGAGAATTGGATCATCTATGCATATTTGTTAGATATTTAATAAATCCTGAAATATCAGAGGTAGCACACAGTTAAATCCTAGGCAGATAGCTAAGGAAATTCTTGATCCTCAAATACAAGGATAAACAGCTGAGTGTCAATCACATATATCTTTAATCTCAGCACAGGGAAGGCTGGGAGGGGTAACCTACATCCTTAATCCTATAACTCCACAGACAGAACTTCTTCTGTTTCTGTGAGTTCAAGGCTACATGTCTTTAATCCTCACCTGGAAAGGATAGGGTATATAAGGGTTTGTAGAAACCCAGCAGAGGCAGAAGTGACTGGCAGAAGTGACAGGCAAAAGAGACCAGGGGAAAGGTTGAAAAAGTTGTAAAACAGCTGGATGAAAACTGACTGTGGTGCTTCTTCTCTCTAATATCTCAGCCTTCCCCCAATATTTGGCTCTGAGTCTCATTTTATACAACCGGAATTCATGCAACTACATTTGGTGCCCAACATGGGTCATGAATCACCCCCCCCCAAAAAAAAGCTGCTTATCAGCCAGAACAACATGTGACCAGAGGAGTAATTATTGACTGGTTAGGCTGTTGAGTTAGCCTTCAGCTTTAGGCAGAACCGGCCACAAGTATTTCCATTTCACTTTTATCTGGGTAATTTTTTCAGACAGTGGCTTCTTTCTCCTGGTGGGTTGCTGGGTCTTTCTCTTTCTGAACCCTTCCTTGGGCTGCTATCACACTAGGTAGCTGCTCCACTTCACAACCATTTGAATCATCACTGACAACTAGATTGGTGAGTACAATAGATTTTTTTTTAAAAGGGGGAATTTGTTTAAGGCAATGGAAGGTGCTTGGTCTTTCTGTGATCTTTCTCTAGATGATTTGATATTAGAACTACTAAAGAAAAAGATAAATAAAGTAGATGGGATTATCCTCATAATATTTATTATAAATATTATTTGTTAGATTATTTGTTTTATTATTTAAAAAGTCAATTAATGTGAATACCAAGAAAGAAGTCTTTAAAAAGTCTATTAAGAGGGAACTCAAAGACATTCAAACACAAACAGAGGAGTATAAAGAACAGACCTCAGCAATATCATCTATGGCTATAGAAAAACAGCCTAAGGTTATCAGATAGCCAACACTAATATACACAGTAACTGTTAAAAAATTGAAAGAGGATAAAGATATTAGAGAAGTTAATTGGGCTCCAGTACATATGCTGGAACTAAAAAGGGTTAAAGATGTGATTGTGACATATGGGATGCATTCACAATTTGTAAAACAAATATTGAATTCATGGTCTTCTTGCAACTGGATCACCCCTAAGGACTGGTTAGATATGGTTACTGCTGTTTTGGAACCAGGGCTACTTTTACAGTGGAAAACATGGTGGAAGGAAGAGGCTAAAATAATAGAACAAAGAAGTAGAGCCAGGGGCATAAAAGTCTCCCTAGACCAACTTCTTGGGGAAGGAGAATATTCTGATATTGAAAGGTAATCCCTATGCAATGGACACACTCTTGATTTATGCCACATGGCAGTACTAAATGCTTGGGATCAGATAGAGGAGGTAGGAAAAAAAACTGAATCACTCACAAAAATAATACAAAGCCCAAAGGAAACTTATACAGACTTTTTGCAGAGATTATTTACAGTAGTAAATAGGATAGTACTGGATTTGGAAGCAAGACAAATAATAATCAAATCTATGGCATTTGAGAACACTAGTACACAATGTAAAAAATAATAAGACTGTTAAAAGCAAGGTCAGCACCCTTAGAGGATTTGATTCATCAGATTAATTAATGCAGATTCTTATGAAGGTGATGATAATTGGGTATGACAGATAATTTCTAGAGGTATAAGAAAAAGGTAGAATGTTAAATGCTATAATTGTGGGAGGCAAGGTCATATACAAAGAAATTGTAATCAAGGGGTTCCCAGAAACAGTGCCTTTGTTAGGAATACTCCCAAGAGAACACCCTTTCTTTTTGGAGTATGCAGGAGGTGTGGAAAAGGTAGACATTGGACTAATGAATGTTGGTCAACAAGGGACAGACAAGGAAACATTTTGCCTTCAGGAAACACCCCAAAGGGAGCCTTTGAGAACCTTCAAAACCTCCAAAGCCCCCATATCAAATCCAGTTCAGGCTTTTCTTGTCATCTCAGAACAAACCTCTTTGCAGAATGATCAAAAAACATAATGCCTATTATAAAAAATCTGTTGCTCTTTAGAAAAACTATAGAGGAAAGAAAAATCAGGAGAAACTACAAATCAAAACTGATAAAGATTAGAAAGGAAACCTCCTCAAAGATAGGTTTGGGGAAGGGTTTTGCTTTTGTTTCCACAGGTTAAGAAAAGTTATGGGTACCATCAAAATTAATAAAGACTCAACTTGAGCCAGAGAAACTTCATGAAAATAAGAATTGATGGCTCAGCCACCCATACTACAATTCTTTAAGTTATAAGAAAAAACAAAGGATTGGAACAGGTTTTTGTTTTTGTCTTTACAGAAAACCAAAAATAGCCATCTTCAAGAAGTTAAAAGACCTTGAACATCTAGACATTTACAACAGAAGAGAGGCTATCCAGAAAAATTCAGAAGCCAAAGAATATTGTATCTATTAGCACTAATATACTCTACTTGGTAAAATCTTTCTTCTTAACCTCTATCTTTACTTACAAGATAAGTTGAAGTTCCAGTTAAATTACAAATTAAAGCTGGCTTTGGAGTTGGAATGTGGCTCTCTGCTTCTCTAAACCCAAGCATACTTGTTAAAAGAAAATGCAAAATCTCTGTATCATATCAGAAGAGCCACCTGATATGGGACAGAAGAACAACTATAAAGAAGGGACAGTTCTATTGTTTTTTTTTTTTTTTTTTTTTAAAAAAAACTTTATTTATTTATTTATTTATTTGCCTTGGTGTTTGCCTGGAACTGGAACTACAGACAGTTGTTAGCTGCCATGTGGGTGCTGGGAATCGAACCAGGGTCCTCTGGAAGAGCAGACGGTGCTCTTAACCGCTGAGCCATCTCTCCAGCCCCGGACAGTTCTATTGTTATTCATCTTATTCTGAGTAAAAATGTATGTATTTAGCTTTCTGTATATTGTGTTGGGCTTTAGTCTCTTATCAGTTTTCTGCAGTGTTCCATGACAATGCCTAATTGCAAACTGGAAATATCCAAAATGAAGATGGGGCCCTACAATGAGGATATCACATGGACTATGACAAGGCCACCAGGTTGACAAACACCAACCAAAGATCAGATTTGGACTACAAACTACTCAGGACATTTTCAAGATGGCTAGCTGAGATGAACCAGGTTCACAGACTACTCTCTCTAGCCAGGACCTGAGACAAGCATGCATTTTCCTGTTATGCAGAGACTAGATAACAAATACTAAAGCTACATATTTCAGGACTTGACAATCAACGTTTCTTTTCAGGATCCTCTAAAGATGCCATTTCCCCCTCAGAGAGCAGAAAGTAAATTTAAGAGCATGACACCCACATTCCCAAGAGGTGGTATGGGTGGTTTATGGTCTTTCAGTGGGTTATGGATGATTGTCATTGTTTAGTGTAATTGGTTAAATATTTTTATTTGTTATAGTTAGAAAAAAGCTAAACAAGAGAGATTAGACTTAGGGTTCTTGTTTAAAAAAAGGGATACAAATAGGATAGGATATAAGGGTAGATATTGAATTTACTTTTTAGAAAAAGAAATTACTAGCTTTAAATATTTTACTTTGGATTTAATTTTTTGTATATTGTATACAAATTGTGTATATTGATATAAGGTTGAGATTAATTTTGTTCCTCTGCATATATTCCTGTTTGTTCAAGGTATTATACTTATACAGTTAATCTAACAATGTAACACAAATTGCTAGTCCAGGAAAGCTATTATTACCAAATAATTAGAATAGAAAGAAATGCAAGTTAGTAGTTAGACATTACAATCAAACTTACTGTCATATTAGATATATTTTCAAGATCAGATATATTTTAGATGGACAGGCCTTCTTCAAGCACTTCACAGATCCATAGAATATGACATTTAAGAAATTTCAAAAACGTAGGTTATTATTTTTTTGACATTGGGACATTTGTTCCTGGCAGCACCAATCCACTTCGAAGAAGATTATGGACATCACGAAAACTGCTCCATATGAGTTGACCTTCCTTGTGACAAAAGTTAGCCACTGAACAAGAAAGTACTCTTACCTTGACTGCCGACAATATGATATTCAAAATGGACAAGCAGGAGAAACACTCAAAAAAATTGCTGAACCTTGCCAAGATAAGGAAGAAAGAAATTTGGGAATATCCTGCTGCCCAGAGAAGTCTGTCAGACATGCTAGGCCTGTAGGCCAAAGATGGATGCTTCAATAACACAGAAAAACTTTCGATGACTGTCCAGGCAGCCAGCTGTTTCATTTCTTACATTTTTGGAAGTTGCTATTTGCTTAATATTATTTCCTTCTTTGGTCTCTGAGGAATTTGAAGATAAGATACTTAGTAGTTATAGTTATTTAGGGACAGTTTTAGAAAAGAAACTCACTTAAAAGTTTAAGTTTAAGAGACATTGAAATATAGTTTTTAGTTAGTAATACAAGTGTTATATAAAGTGGATTAGGTACAATCCTTTGGACTCATCAAAATAGATTAATAATAGAATACTTTCTTCAAATTTGCCAACTGTTAATGAACTGGACATTTCTCATGTAATTATTGTTTGTATATTATTGTATAACTATTGTTTCTATTGTATATGTTTTTCCTATGTTAGTTATAACTTTCTTTTTTATTTTTGATACTAAAGGGCATATGTAGATATTTGTTAGATATTTAATAAATCCTGAAATATCAGAGGTAGCACACAGTTAAATCCTAGGCAGACAGCTCAGGAAATTCTTGATCCTTGAATACAAGGATAAACAGCTGAGTGTCAATCACATATATCTTTAATCCCAGCACAGGGAAATCCAGGAGTGGTAACCTACATCCTTAATCCTATAACTCCACAGATAGAACTCCCTCTGTTTCTGAGAGTTCAAGGCTACATGTCTTTAATCCTCACCTGGAAAGGATAGGGTATATAAGGGCTCATAGAAACGCAGCAGAGGCAGAAGTGACTGGCAGAAGCGATAGGCAGAAGAGACCAGGGGAAAGGCTGAGGAAGTTGTAAAACAGCTGAGTGAGAACTGACTGTGGTGCTTCTTCTCTCTAATATCTCAGCCTTCCCCCAGTATTTGGCTCTGAGTCTCATTTTATACAACCCAAATTTGTGCAACTACAGGTCCTCTTTGGTGCAGCAGGAGGTAAAGCTGTGGCTTACCAGTGGGAAGGTGACCTCTATTTTTCCAGGTTTCATAGTTTTTCAAGAATAAATAAATTGGATTTGTTTGTTTTGAGACAGGGTTTCTTTCTTTTTGTATCCCTGGCCGTCTTGGAACTGGCTCTGTAGGCTAGGATGTGCTTGAACTCACAGAGCTTTGCCTGCTTCTTGGCTAGGATTAAAGGCCTGGGCCACCAAATGCTGATACTAAACTGAATTTTTAAAGTGATGAATTTTCTTGATTGCTGCTTGATTCACAGTAAAAAATATCCCACAGAAATAAAAGACAAGAGTTGGTCTTTAGGACATTGAATTACAAATTTCTAGAGTTGTGAAGTCTGTAGGTGGGACTACTTTTATTCTTCTGTCTGGGACTGCGAGCTTATTCTTGACATGTAAATTGACCTCAGAGCCATTTTTCCTCCCTTCTCAATAAAAGAAAAAAAGAAAAAGTTTATCCTGGATGACTGTTTTAAACTACTTTAATTTTTGACCTTTTATTCAGAAGAATATTTATTGCATATATAATACATAAATATTGTAATTTTATATATGCATAAAATTAAAACCCAAATATCACTCTTCAATTTGACCACAAGTATTTTTGATATATAAAGATTAACACCCACATGGCAGCTCACTACTCCAGTTCAAAAAAACCCCCCAAACAACAAAAAAACAATTGAATACTTTTAATGATTTTGGTTAGCAAGGAGCAGTCTTGGAGTAGTCCCTTTAATTTGGTTGCTAAACTAGTCTAAGTACTGAATATATTATCGCCTCCCATTCCCTTTGCTCTCACTTCCTCCCCCTCTTTTTCTTTTCTCTTAGAAATAATAGGAAACTTTGAGGACATCCACATGCTTGAAACTAACTAAACTTCATAGTGACCACTCTCTCCATCCTTTAGTATACCGTAGTCTTTCCGTTTTCTCTTCAGACATTTTAGATAATTTATTTTACATAGGATCCCTAAGTGCTGGTCCAACTCCAAGTCTACAAGACCCAGCTATAGTTTCTAATTTCATGGACTGATTTCTTTTCTGTCTTCCGTTGAAATTGCTGGGATATTCTGCTAGGGTTATCTTAGAGACTTACATAGGTCACAAATCATTAATCAATTTGATTGGCTGTTTTAAGTCTAGGCGTTTCTGTTTATATGCAGTTCTTTGGACATATGGTCATGAAAATAAGGATTAAGAGAAAAAAAGAGCTTTTTTTCAGTACTGATGCTTGTAGGCCTTCAACTACTCTGAAAGCCATTTTGTATAGTAGACACAATGGTTCAGTTATTCTTATGCAAAGATACTTATATTTCTACATTGAACAAAAGTGACGTAAAATGGACACCCTGAGACAGGTTATCTTGAAGGCCTGAGCAAGAAAATAATGGGGAGGACAACATCTTAAGGACTTCTTAATTATTCGCCTCTGCCCTAATTATTTTTCTATTGTCAATAACCTGAAGACAATCTGGAACTTCCTACACCCTTTTGTTTCTTTCTTCTCTCCATTTCAACTTCTTTCTCTCTTTGAGTGGTGGCATACATCTTTAATCCCAACACTTGGGAGGTAGAGGCAGATGTATCTCTGTGCGTTTGAGGCCAGCCTGGTTTACTTAGTGAGTTCCAGGACAATAAGAGAGATCTTGTTTCAAAAAAAAAAAAAAACAAAAACAAAAAACCCCTCCCCCAACAAACAAACAAAACACTCCCCCTACAAAAAAAGAAAGAAAAGTAGAATGTTGAGTAGTCCTAGAAGTTATTGGAGTTATGTATTCTCTTGGAATACATCACACTTCTTGAGACCATATAGACTTTGCCATGAAGAGGCAAATTATGAAAAATTATGTCTATATTTTTACTATAGAACTAATATGTAATTATTTGAAAACTATTTTAAAAACCATTTGGTACAGAAAAGGCAGAAACAAAGTATTCTCATTCAATAAACACTAATCAAAGTATGGGGCAAAGTGTTTACTTGACATGCAGATGTTAGTTTAGGGAACACTAATAAAGGCGAGAAAGAAAAAAATCATCAGACAGTTTGGGAGCAGGGGTCTCAGATGAAATAGTTTCTTGTCCTTAGTCAGAAGGAGGAAATATCCTTGATCAGTCCAAGAATGCCAGAGGGAGTTCTGATTTCTTACCTCCTTCCATGAGAACACTTTTGCCTAGAGGAAATGCTTGAGGGTATGACCCCAACTCTAGCCCAGATGCTAATTCCTTTTGGTGAGCAGCTTTAGATTTAGTTCTTTACAATTTTCATATGAAAATGGGTTATATTTGTCCCTCAATTTTAGCTCATCTCCTTTGATGTTAGTATTACCCCTTCAGATTAGGAAATGCTATAGTAGTTATGGAGGATATCCGTATTTTGTTGAGGCTAATGGAGACAAAGTTACTTTCTTCTGGTCAGATGAATTGAATTTTACGTTCTATTTCTGGCCCTGGGTGGAGAGCTAATGTTCCAAGCTTCCCAAAACATAGGAGTTAATCCAGCTAGCTCAGTAAATCACCTGACACCTCATTTTAGCAAGAATAATTCACTTAAGCCATGTGGAAGAGATGAGAGGAATAATTATCCTTTTAATGAGGTAATGTTCTTTTTCTTCCCAGAACCTTTAGCCTCAGTGCAAGTACTTATGGAGCTGCTGAGATGCAGCTGGACTAAACTTGACCATTTTTTTCCCCAAGTTACTGAAAAAAAAATTATAATTTTTCTATTTTTTTTTTCTTTGCTGGACTCTCCTGCAGATAGGGCTGAGGCAGAGCCCATCCAACAGGTCTCTCCCTGGAGCTGAGTCAGATGGTGAGTGACAATCTAGGCCTTCCCCCTAGGCATGGGGGCGGGGCAGGGCACACACACTGAGTTGGAAGCAGGATCTTGTTTTATTGCATCAGGCAGGAACTTATATAGGGTTGTGGAAAGGGGGTGGGAGTCTTGGGATGGAGTAAGTAGAGTGGGGAATAAGGACCAATAATATTTTACCACATTAGTGGTGACTGAGCACGCGTGGAGTTTATGGCCAGAGACAGATCGCCAAACTCCAGGAGAGTTTAGGAAGTTACACTGGGCTTCAACCCTGGGCCTCGGAGGGCTCATCATTTCTTCTCTTTTTCTTTAAATATTTGCCACGTTTGGGCATGCTTCCTGGATACTCTGGGATTTCTTACTCTTCTTCCAGATCTCCTTTCTACCACCTATTTCTGTCAGATGGCTATTAATCAGACCTCCATCATTAACCTCCATGCCTAACTCAAAGGGCATGTTTTCTCCCCACCCCCGCACCCCCCCCCCACCCCCGCCCCGACATGTTTACTATATACTTCATTCATGGTTTCACTCAAATGCTATCTTTGCAGAAGGGCCTTTCTATACTACCTGGTCCAGAATATCAACCTCTTCTCTCTGACACAGTCCATGCTTTGATTGTGTGAGGTGCTGGAGACCAAACCCAGGCACTTGTACCCAGGAGACAAGCACTCTACCCATAAGCACATCAGAACTTCATCTTTCTTCATCAGTTTTCCTTTGTAATTGTCATCACTCTGCACATTAATTTATCATTCCTCAGTTTCACTGCAATTTTGGCACCCAGGTTCGGCACACCAGATATATACATTTATATTTGTTGATTATTATATCATTAATGTCAAGAGTTCTTGACACATAATAGGCACTTGAATATTTGTTTAATGATGAAAGAGCCTGGCAATTCTGTGCAAAGTACATAGAAATATAAGAGATTATAGTTAGAGCACTATTATTTACACATACAAAGCTTGAGTACCAACTTCTGATCTAAAGCTTTCATGGGAGGATGGAAGGTAACAAACTTGAAAAAGATGGGAATGAAATACAAATCAACTATAATCTAAAATAAATATTCATGTGAGAATTGGAGGAAAGTGCTGCAAATACCACAGTGAAAATTAATCTTGGAGCTGAAGAGGTGGTTCAGCAGTTATGAGCACTTGTTGCTCTTGAAGAAGACTTGCATTTGGTTCCCAGCACCCACATCATGGCTCACAACTGTTGGCAGTTACCATTCCAAGGGGTCTGATGCTTCTTCTGACCTCCAAGGTCTCCTGCATGTATGGGGAACACATACATACATATACACAGACACACACACACATGTACATTTAAAATGAATATATACGAAATAATTTTAAAAAGTAAGACGGTAACTATTGCAGTGGACTAGATATCAGATATCCCGGCCCTACATTATACACTTTGCAAAAGACATGGGGAAGAAGACATTTGCTGCTAGGCAGGTATTTTATGGACAGTTACTTATGTTTGTCCTGGGCAAAGAGAACATCTGCACCTTTAGAATAACTGTCAACCTATGAATAGTCTTTTATTGTCATATTTCTATTTCTTATGAGCCCCTCAGCCCAAGAAAAACTCAACAAAAATTTTTAAACTAGCTCCACAATTCAGCCCTTCTAGGTGACCTCCAGTAAGCTCTATTCAATATATTCTCATTAGAAAGTTCAATTCTACAGCCATGGGGCAGTTCTGACTGCTATTTTTGAAAAATCTATGTAGGGGTTAGCATGATTTCCAGCTGTGAGAGCCGAAAATGTGCCTCTATTTCATGTGATGTCTTTACCATATGATTATGCATGAGAGCTCTAATAAAAGCTCTTTGCTTTCCTTGCTGGGGTTGGGGGTGGAGGGCTCTGCTTTGACCTCTCTCCCAAGTGCTCTTTTAACTTATCTTCTGGCTATTATCAGCTTGTCATTTACCATTGTAAAGGGACAGATCTTATGAAAATGGACAAAGTAAGAATGTGATGACCCTTTGAATAGAAAGAGAAATGCCATTAAATATAAAACTTGGATAGTGACAGGAACAGTAGTGGCATTAGAAAAGGGGGTGGTCTTAGGTAGGGAGCATATGCTTGGTATGTGCCAGGCTCTGAACCTGTTTCTAGCATTAGGCAATTAATCAATTCATCCATCTGAAGCATTTATCTAATTATTCTTTATCAATAATAACTTGGGAGTCAGATATCAAGGTAAGAACTTGAATAATCTGAGAAGCATCAAAGAAGCCACCAGTGACCTCCTTTCTCTAAAAAAGGCTGAGACTCTTTTCTAAGCCCCTCTCTACTACTTCCTGTGTCTCTGTCTCTATATATCCTTGGTCCTCTTTTTTTTTTTCTTCTTTGTGTTCAGCTTTCCCTCTGAATTTTTTATTTTTTCCATCCCTGTATATCCTTATTCAAGGTCTCTTCCCCCTCCCACCACATCTGGTCATTTTTCTTCTCTGCAACTCCCCATCCCCTCCCTTGGCAGGGAGCAGACAGTCCTATGGTCCCACTGGCCCAATAATGCTTGGATCCGTCTTCACTCCCGGCCAAATCCAGTTTTGTCCCCCCTCCCTCAAGAGTGAGT